>PVJO010011772.1:0-41804 GCA_004026905.1 Hystrix cristata
TGGAAGGTACCATTTTCCAGACTGAGGCCACGCCTGCCCATGGGCTGACAGAGTGCCTGTGCATTGTCCTCTGGGTGCAAAAGTGGAATGGATAGGTTCACTCATTACCTCTCCACTTTTCAGGCCATTAAAAGAATGCGTCTTGGAGCAGACAGATCTGAGTACAAACCCAATTCTGACTAGCACCAGTTGTAAAACTGTAGTCAAGTTACTAATTTCTCAGTATCTTATAGCTTCAACCTTAATTTTTTTCTATCTAAGTAACAAATCCTACCTACCATACTTCTGTTATTACCATTTGATGAGTATTGCTTTGATTTCATTGTCAGGAGACCTGTATAAAAGACCTGGAGCCTCTGTAATGTCAGGGACTGGGGTTAAGCTTGCCCTGTGCCTCCGTCTCCCTGTTCGCTCACACGCCGGCTCTGCATCGTCTGTGCCACGGCTAGAGTCCATGGGGGCATGCAGGTGGTGGCTGGTGCGAGGTTCGGCCTTCTACTAGTCTGGGCTGATGGGGGAGGTCTGCAAGGACCACTTGACCATGAGAAGGGCTCTGTCTTCATCAGTCTGATTCTCAGGAGGGAGCCAGGAGCCATCTTCAGGGAAGAAAGCTGGTGTACTGTCCCCTGGCCTAGTTCTGCCCCAACTTACTGTGTGTGTGAAGAAGTCACCTAACCTCTCAGGAACTCCAACTCTTCTGTTGAAATGGATTCAGAGATGACTAGGACCTCTCCAAGGATGCTGGTAGGATGGAGGGAAAGGATGTCATAAGAATAATGTACCCAGCCAGATCCAGGCCGCAGAGCCTTCCGAGTGGTGTTTCTAGGAGCTCACTGTGTATGTCTCTGAGATGTCCATGCACCTGAGCGTGGGAGCAGGTGGATGATGGACAAAGCTTGCCAGGACCAGAACTTCAGGAAGAGCTGTCATCCCCTGAGGGCCGAGCCAGGCCTTGAGCCCAGCAGGTAAGGCTGGGACAGCGGCCAGTGGGGACAGCAGAGCAGTGCCATGCCCTACTTGAATCAAAGAGAGACAAGAGAGACGCAAGCAGACTGGCTGCTGGCAACACTTGGTCCTGGCCTGCCACTAACCGGCTCGCCCGTAATGGTCACCTGTTAACCCCGTGACCTTCGGCACCCTCCGGATGTTTCCTCTCACTTTGAGGTGGTTTGAATATAGAAATGCTTATGCTCGCAGACGTCGGCCTGAAGCCCAAGGCCTCACAAGAGCTGACTTCAGGACTGCTCTTAACTAAACAGTGCAGAAGCACCAAGGTTATACATATTGCATGACTGGGTCCAATCTCTAGTTAGAATTGATTTTTCTCCACTCCCAATTGCAGGAAGCCAGAGAGATGGGATTATTGTCTTGGGCAATCATACTGTGCCACCTGGCAGCTGCATCCTCTGCCTCCTCCCTCTGCATCCTACTAAATCCGCAATGTCTAGTTCATTCAGCCCCCAGAATCCTCAGCTTTTACAGCCCAGCTAAAGCATTTGCTGAAGTCCATGGTAACTGGAAGCACTTCGTAGAGCCAAGCCGTGTATCAGAGGGTGACCTTTCAACGTGTGCATGCAGAAGAGCCTGACCCACACCTGGAGTGACAGGCACAGGGTCCCAGCATCTGCCTCTTCCTGTGGTCCAGAACTCCTGGTCACAGTGACACCAGAGCCACCTGCTGTCTAGACAGAGCACCCGCTGATGCCAGAAAGGAAAGATGCAGCATAGGGAGTGCAGGGGTTAACCACCCACGAAGTATCCCACGAGTTCCACAGTACTGGCCCACTTGCTACTCCCAGGCCTGCTGACAAACAGGGGAGGTGCTGCTGGGGCCACAAGCCCTGGGGACACTAGTGGATCAACTACTCGACTTTTTGTTTTGCTGAAGTGCTACCCCGTGCATTCACATTGAGGCATGCACTGAATTGATTACGGGAATAATTCATTGTGTATTTGTTCAATTGTTTCTTGTTTGCTCATTTTCTGAATACATTTAAAATCTCTGTCTCTCTGTGCTGCTAGCTCCAATTGCAAAGTCTCAGTAAACCATGTCTGCCGTACATTCTCTGCACTGGCCTGGCTCTCTCCAATCCAGGGAGCATGTGGGCACAAGACAGAGCCTAGCAAAGAGGACCATGGTGGTCTCCCCTGGGTGGCGAGCCCCAGGGCCAACTCCTAGAGCTAGAAAGTCCTGAAAGATTTCCCCCCTTTTCAGGCTGTTGCAGAGGATGTTAAGGTAAAATGTGCAGTGCTTTGCTTCTTCCCTCTCTGTCCTCTCAGCTAGACTTCTCTGGCTGCCCCTGCGGCAGGGCAGGCCAGGCTCTGGGTTTCTGAGATGATGATAACAGAGAAAAAAGGAAATAACAGGCAAAGATACTCAGTCCCTCATCCATACCCAGAGTGCGCTAGCTGAGCAGGGGCTAGCTGTGCTTGCTGCCTGCCGTCTTCTGCCTCTTTAGCCAACTACCAGGTCAGGATCCACAGAAGGGTGGAGGGAGGCCCTAGACACCGTGTCTTCCCTGGAGGGACGGTCTGCGCCAGCCCTCTCCCTGCGTTGGCGCAGGTTGCCCTCGGCATCCTTTTCTCTTCCTTTGTCTTGATCCGTGGCTCAGATGAACATCTTGTTGCTCTGCCCTGCACTTTGCACTGCTGGCCTTGCCTTGTGCTCTGAGTCTGGAGTAGGGGAAGATCCTGCTGTGCACTCTGCCTCTTCCCAGTCTCCATTCCTCCCGCTGCCTTCAATTCCTTGTTCTATTCCATAACGACATCATTTCTGTCTGTGATGCCACATCCTCTTGATGTTTTCTAGGAAGGCTCCCCAGCTCTTTGCATCCCAGACATCACAAAATGGCCTGTGTAAATGCAAAGAATGGTCCCTTCCACCACTGGAGAGCTAAGCCCGTGTGCAGCGAGGTCAGTACTTTGTACTAGCAGCATCTTCTTTCTAGGAGAAACAGCAGAACCTGCCATGGTCATGGCTGGGAAGGCTCCCTTCACCTGCAGGTTGAAGGAGACATCTCCAGCTTGTGGAGGAGTTTTGCGTGCTGCACCCACACTCTGGGCATTCCCCAGGAGACAATGAGGATATCTATAGCCCATGGAGATGGCCAAGCGAGCCCGACCAAAAATACTCAACAGGCAGCTGAAAAGACCTTTGATCAAAGTCAAAGTCAGCTCCTCCGTGAGCTTGTGACTTGAGGGGAAGGTGCAACAATTTCAAGATAGTGAGAGATGGGATTAAGGAGTGAAAGCAGCTTTCTTCCAAGTCCTTCCACCGTCAGATGTGGTGAAGATAGAATGAAAGAACGGATATAAAAGTACTTTGAACTTTTTTAGGCTCAAAGAAGCTTTAAGGATCTGAAGTATTTTGATTATCTTTTAACACTATGATAATATTGATCATTTGGGGCAGAGTAAGGTGTGTCTCGCTGCTCTACGGAATTCTTGGAAATGGAAAGTATTTATAGGTATTATTGTAGAAAGGTCCCTGGTAGACTGAGATTCAGAAGACGATTTATAAAGGTAGCAAGGGCCCAAGGTTAAGTTTTATCTTAATTATGTGCTGAGAAGTGCCTTTCTGTGGTCATGGCCCTGGGGGAACATAATTAAATGTGCTCTTCTCTGTAGACCATCATCTTCCTGACGGATACTGTTACTTTGTGCCATTTCCCTGGCTCCTGACTCTGGAATATATGCTCCTAAGTCCTGGCTTCAGGCTCTAGCAGAAATTAATAATAATAATAATAATAATAATAATAATAATAATAATAATGATGATGATGATGATGATGATGATGATGGTAAGTCAGCTGCCAAGATCATTAATGTCCCAGAAGAGAAAACATAAGAAAATTGCCTCACCATAAACACTTTGATTTAATTTCCTATGTTGAGATTCTGCTGTAGCTGATAAAGGACTGATAAAACTGTTAAAGTGGGAAGACCACAGACTTCAGAGTCAGGGAAAAGGGCAACGAATCTCTACCCCGACGTGTCTAGGATCTGTTATATGTGGCCAGTCTTGACTTTTCCACGGCACAGGTTCTTATCTGTAAATGTTGATGATATAAATATTTACCTCACAGTGCTGTTAAAATCCAAATGGGAAGGAACATGTCAAGCATTTGGTAGACTGTTTTCACTCTCAAGTAATGTCAGCTATCATTAATATTGGTGTAATTGGCGGTCTTTGAAAAGATGCAGAGTTATCCTTCATGATTCTAAAATGCAGAAGCACGAGCCTACCCCAGGACAAATCAATCAGAATCTCTGAGGAGGATGAACTCAGACAGCTGTAGATTTCTTATAGTTTTGATTCTGAATTTGGTACCCAAAAGCAGAACTAGTGGACACACTCACAGTGTTTGTGTGAATACACTTTGCTGGCACATTTCAAGTGTCCGTACAGCGCTCAGGTCGGGGCAGGGTCACGCGCAGACTTGTCACGGAGGAAGTACGTGGCAGGAGAGAGCAGCATGAGGAACAGGGCTCTCTGCCCAAAGTATATGGCAGTTTCAGCCTCCATCTGAGCATTTAATCACCTGCAAAAGCAATTCGGTACTCGGTATCATCCTCTGCCGTGAACACGAGCCCTTAAAGGCTGGGGATAATTAAAGGCAAAACTGCAGAGCTGGTTAGAGTCACCTACCCAGAGAACAGGTAACAAATGAGGTAGGAGTGGTATGTGAGTTCAAGGTGAGAATTGTAAAGATCATTTTCTGCTAGTGTCAGGGACATTATTTTAGGAATGTGCGATTCTGGCCTTGGAAGCCAAGCCTGGTTCAAAACGATAATTCACACATAATGAACTTGGAGAGTTATGGCCCTAGGACTAGAGATTTGCTCCTGCTCATTTGACCAGTTTGGCAATATCAGGTGTTGAAGCAGAGCGATGAGAAATGTTTTGAGGAGAACACACATATAAAGCCTCCTGTGAATGCCCAGGCTAATTTACAGCCGTTTCTGTTGAATTGTCATATGCATCACAAGGGGAGGGCTGAAGAAAAGAGTCTGTTCTCTACCCAACTTCTACGGGGAGAAACAGTCATAAAGAGAAGACTTTTACACACGAACCTACATGGAATTTGTTCAGAAAATATGGGCAACTAGGTAAACTTTGTAATCTTTCCAGTGAGTGAGATAAGACTCATTCATCCCATTAATAATCATGTGTATTTGTGTATTTTTGAAAATAAATATACTAGAGAGAAAGCATCACTTGATTGAATAAATTTCCTCTAATCAATGTTTTATTTCTAGAGTGAGCTTCTAATTTCTCAAAGTGCTTTTACATATATTATCTCATTTGATTTGCACAATGGTTCTATATATCAGAGAAACGGGTCTTATTTTATTCCCCATAACAGATACTTAGATGATTAATTCAGGGAGTGTCATGACATTGCTGGGGATAGAAACTTGGTTTTCTGAATCTCAAACCGGTGCTCGTTAAGCCCAACGGCACCTCTCTTGTAAAGCTACACCCTGCACTATGAGAAAACATGCCTTGTCTTTTTTTCTGGGGGGTGGCTGGTACTGGGGTTCGAACTCAGGGCCTTGTCCTTGCTAGGTAAGCGCTCTACCACTGAGCTAAATCCTCAACCCTAAACCATGCGGTTTTTTTTTTTTTTTTAACCTGGCCTTGGAGGCTGCAGAAATGGAAAAACAGCATAAGAGAATTTCTTGGGACTGGACAGGAACAGGTGTCTCTGCCCCTCTCACTTACCTTCTCTTGGGCCCTTTGAAGTGGTTTCCGTATAAGCAGGGCAATTTAGATTGCATTTCAAGATTGGCTGACAGAGCAGGAAAGGTGAATCCAGCAGATGGGGTGACTGTCTGTCTTGATAAGGGTGTGTAGATCCCAGACAAAGGACACCACTGGAAGTGACCATAGGGTTGCCTCTAGGGGGCATAGGAGCCTGATTAGGAAGTCTTTCCTGCCTTGCAACAGACTGGAAACTTTGGAGTGTGATCAGAAAGTGATTCACATTGCCTATGCCATGGGCGAGGTGGTCTGAGCTGCTGATTTGGTTTCAGTTTATAGACATCCCAGATATGCCCTCTTGAAGGCATGTCCAATTGCATCTGCACCCAAAGCATTGGCGAATGATTCTGAACAACGTGTAGAAAGTCTAGACTCTGGTTACCGGAATCACATGCCAAACACAGACTCCAGGGTCCGTGGACACTGACTCAGAAGCCTGCTTCCTCTCTCATGGCAACTCCGCTCTTCCTCGGCCATACAGTCTGGAGATGAGCACCGGGTGCACCTTGAGGTGTGAATCACAGGAGGGCAAAATAACAGACAGGCAGGCAGGTGACGGGGCAGAGATGCAATTGAGGTCTGCTTCATTCTGCTTCCATGTCAAATCCTGTGTCTTAAATATGCTCTTCCTATCATTTTTTTAATTGCTTGCTCTAGCACTATTCTCTTGTTTGTTTGTTTTTTTTAACTTTGTCTGTTTTCCAGACAGCCCCCACTCTCTCTCATTTCTTTTACTTCCCCATTATCCGCCCTCCCTCCATCTCCAAACTCTGCTCCTCTCCTGGGTTGTAAGCCCCATCTGTCCCACTCAGCATTCTAGATATTGGCTCAGCCATTCGAATTAGCACCAACACAAACATCCTCATTTACATGGAATGCACAGAAGGTGACATTCTGTCTATAACAATAGGTTATAATTACCATGTCTCTCATTTGTATTCTATTTTGCAGCTTCTTGAATTGTTTTCACATGCATCCTCCCATTTGATTCTGCTCACAGTGCTGGGAGGTAGGCAATTATTCTTTCATTCTTTTATTCACCAAGTATTTATTAAGGGGCTGGAGAAGTCAGAGGATTAAGATTGGCATGGTTCCTGTCCTGGTGGAGCTTACATTCTAGACAAAATAGTGCCATTTCAAGTTTCCCTCCATGTTAACTCAGGCCCAGAGAAATTAGGTCCGAGTTGCCCATGTCCCAAATGCCAGAGGAAGGACTCCAGCTTGGATCTTCAGATGCTTACCCTACAGCTCCTTCTAAGATCCTGGCTGTTTCTGGGAAGATACAGCAGGTCTTCACTGAACACATGGGCTGTATTTCAGAAGTCCATTTTTAAGTTGAGCACTTGGAATTCAGAACACATTTTCCCCACAGCAATTACGTTATAAATGGTTATCATGTTATGAGGCCATCCAACAAAAGCCCAGTTAACCCATTTAACCCACAATGTAGCTGGTACATGCTATTAATAGGACGGTTCCCTCCAGTGTCACACCTCTGGAGAGGGTTATCATGAGGCTCATTCAAAACTGATGCCATGAGATTGAAATCTCCTTTTGGCCTCTAGCTTTCTTCACACACTACAGGCCCGGAATTATCCCTGTGTGTCGGGATGTCTTTCCTCCATTTGTTTATATTTCTCATCTCCCCTGCTTTCTGTGTTTTTCATATGTGATTCGAGGAGCGAATGTGTGTAATCACCAGGCTTAACTTGTGTAGATTGTGTGCTATTTAGTGAGTAAGTACTTGTCTGGCTTAAGGACAAATATATGGTTGTTTCCATAGAGACCTGATCATAACAACTAATTAGACCAACATTTTTTCCAAAACCTATTCCAGGGGCATCTCAGATGTAACACACTGCAAATATCCTGTATCATAAGAATCTATTTTCTTATTTGTCTTTAGTAGCATCAGTAAATAACCTTTGTGCCTTTAATCACAACTAAATGTATAAACTGAGGGGTTTTGCCTTTTTATATTTTGAGTTAGTGTCAGGTAAATATTATTGCTCACCTGCATTTCTGAAGAGTAATCAGATGAGCTCCACCCAGGGTAAAATGCCCTGGGTTCTAAAGTGACACTCAAGGGACATATTTCTACTTTCTTTTCCCTACCTCCTTCTTCTGTCTGCGGTTTTCCTGGGACCTGGAACATGCTTGGTGAGGTGCACGCAGTTTAGGGTCAACTCAGCTCTTCTTTATCTTCACGGAAGGGAGCATCTTTTTTTTTTTTTTCTGTGCTAATGCCAGAATAGAGTCTTCAACTTTTTCCCCGACCATATTTGCATCCTAGCATCACCAGATAATAAAACTTCAATTACCAAGTGACCTAGAATTCTTCTACCGCTGGAAGAGTAGGAGCTGATGATGATGGTGGTGATCATAATAACAGAATATTGTTAAACATCTGGTATGTAGAGGCACAGATCTAGGTGCTTCATACAAATCTTTTGGGTCCTCCCTATAATCGAATATTATCACAATTTATGGTAAATAAATTAAGCTGAAAAGTATCAGTGATTTGCCTAAGCCTGTGAAAATGATAAATGCTGGATCTGGGATTTGAAAACAGAAGTCCCTTGGCTTCCATTACACCAGGAAGTTCTAAGGACCCAGGAAACACCAAATGTCTTCCCTTCAGTATCTGCCTAGCACACTCAGGCAGTGTCCAAACCATTTGGTTTATGAGCATCCATAGGTCCCTCGGCAGCCCAGGAAGCAGTAAGAGCTTTGAAAAGTCTTTTCCAATATACTTGGTCAGTTAGCTTGGACTTTATTCCTTGTGCCTTGTGACAGCTGCCAGTCGTTATTGCCATGGTTCTTTATGTTACCATGATGACTGAAAAGCCTTCTCTGTACACGGTGCTCCCCGTGGGGAAAACTTCTCCAAACTGAGCACTCAGCATCCCCCTTCCAAGTACATTTTGAAAGGAATTTGTACATAGATGAGTCGAAGCATGCTCCTTTCATAATGTCATTAGGACCCCTTCTCCAGACCTCTGTACTTTTGCTCCCTCAATCTCTGAAGACCTTTATGCCAGGTTTCTCTCGCTTCTAATATAATAATAGGTCAAACTGCTCTGGAATTATAAGCATATTAAAATTTCAATTGATGTGACTTAGATGAAAAAACAGTCATGCAGATCTGTACATGAAAAGACAACAAGGGGGAGCGACTCTGTGTTCATGAATTGAAGAGATGGGGAGTTTTATGACTGCTTGAGCGAGCTCATGGGTGTATATTGATGAATTGCTGGGTTCTTTCGAGATCTCCTCTCCTCCCAGGTTCAGGTCCTGTAGGCTGACTTCTAAAGAAGGCTGCTTTTCTACGGGACCATTGGTTACTGCAATTACTGGGAAGAAAAAAAGATTTAGGAAGACTAAAGTCAAGACTTGTCACTCTTTGGCTGAACCATAAGTCAGGCGACCAAATGTTCTGCTAGCCATATTTGTAGGACAACAGAGAAAACCTTCCTTGCTGATAAGTGTAGAGTTTGATTTTTAGCTAATTCGAGTCTTGGAATCAAATGAAATGGTCTGCTGGAATCTTTACGGATATGCATTTCATAACAGCAACTGTGCAATTCACAGTTGAATTGATGAGCTATCAGGGTTATATGTGTCTGTAAAACAGAGAAGTCTGACTTGGAAGGACTCCCTCCAGGGAAACAGACCTATTTGAGCTAAATCAAAACAAGATTAAAGAGTGATTAAAGTGCTGCAAATACAACCTTCATGGAAAGGTTGGAGGAACTGGGATTGTTTAACCTGGGACCGAAAAACTGCACAGAGATTTCAAGAGAACTTCAAGTACCCCCAACATGCTCTAACCCCTGCTTTCCTCTGTCCCCACAGAGGATAGAGGAGGTAAAATGATCTTAAGCTGTATTATTAGGGATTTAGGTCAGTCAATGGCTCTCAAGCCCCAGCTGCACTTTAAAAATCACTTAGTGGCCATTTAAAACATCCTAATTCCTGAGTCCTACCCTAGACTAATGCATCTCCAGAGGTGACACTCAATGATTAGTGTTTCTTAAAATCTCTCCTGGCGGTTCTAATATGTAGCCAGAGAGGACAGCAGCTGGGCTGATTAAAAAGTTGGAATTCTTGACAACATGTGTCCCAGAACCATGAGAGCATCTAGAGATGCCTTTAAAATTGAGGTGAGTCATATTTGGGTCAGATTAGTTATGACTAGACCAGCTGATTTAGTATCCTCATTTCGGAATTGGCCATTCTTTCTGCCTGTAAGTGGCCTGAAAGCTGGAAGTTGCAGACGCATCTCAGTGTAGGCTCCCTATCAATATTTGTTGAATGGATATTTATGTGCATGAATGAGTGAATGAATGCCAAGAGGACTCAAAAGAGGACAGCTCACAATTTGTAATGCTGGTTGCCTGAGGTGGATTTCAGAAATGGTTTTCGCAAAGCAAGTATTGATTAAAGTAAAAAAAAAAAAAAGCCACCAGACCTTGTGATTCAAAATTACTTGCTAAATTTCAGAACTATTATACCAAAGAGTACAAAGCCTAGAAGAATTTAATGGTTAAGAGGGGACAAGGTGGTATAGAAGTAGAGGTAGTATATATTGATCAGTCATTTGTGAAGTTTGAAGGGGAAAGGCAGAGGAGACAGTAAGACACATGGGGAGGCAAAATAATTATCTGTGCAAGTAAAAGACAGAGAGGCAGGATGCAGGGGTAAGGTGATGATGGAGATGAGACACTAGGCAGAATGGCATGGCCAAAGGAAGGCAAGAAGAGGAGAGAAGAATGAGGACACAGGTAGGGGACCCTAGTGGCATTCAGATGGCACACTGCTGGTGCGATCCGCTACTGTGTGCAGCCACCTACTCTAAAGCCATCCTGACTTGTGGATCAAGAGTTTGGGAAGGACAGAGTGAGTGATTCTCCTGATCCATGCAGTACTGGTCAGTTCAGCTGTGGTATCCAGCTGGCGACTGGGTTTGCCTGGAACTTCCAAGCGAGCTTCATGCACATGCTTTGTAGCTGTGCAAGTCTCCATGGAGACTTGCAGACATTTCTCCATGTTCTCTCCTATAAGGATGTTGGGCATCCATGTCTGGTTTAGGGCTCCGTGAGACCTTGGCCAGAACGCTCAGTGCTCCCAAGCACTTGGGAACACTTCTGCTATGCTCCATTGGTCTAGCAAGGCACCGAGGCCAGACCAGATTTAGAAGAGGGCAGATGGAAGCCTCCTCTCAATGGGAAGACAATCAAATGATCTGTGGCCATCATCGCTCCACCACACTCACTCTCTGATAAGAAGAGATGAACAAAGAAAGGATAAGTTTGAAGTATAAAGTAGTGAATATTAAGTACAGGCACACCAACTACCCTACATCTGCAATTAAAGCAAGGATGAATGCAAAAGAGTCTACACAGAGCTCTGGCCTAGAACTACCCAGTTTCTAAGCCCAGCTGTTTACTAGCCAAGTGATCTGGGACTGTTCTCTCACCTGCGAAGTGTAGCTAATAGGAGGAACTGCCTGAGTCTGAATTGGGTTTTGAATCTGAGACACGACTTAGAAAATAAGTCATTGATTGGGGAGTGCTCTTGCAATCCAGGCACCACCTATAGGAGGTGGGCAAGGAAGCAGAATAAGCAGAGGGAAAAAAAATCAAACTATGGTGCAGGTCAATGGCCACCTTGTTGGACCCCACAGAGAGCTCCAGCATCAGAATGACCCTTCAGAGTAATTGAGTAGTCTGAGATTGCCAGGTGTCTACACTCAGCCATCCGATGAGGCCACCTGGGGAGGGACATGGCCCTGAGAGAGGTTTCTCTCCAGCTGGGGTGATCTCTGAAGGGGCTGAGGCAAGAGCCTCCGTCTGCCAGCAGCATGCCTGCTGGCGGGTTCAAAGGTCCCCCTGAAAAGAGGTCTGGGTGGTGCACGCCCCACGTGGGTGATAATCCTCAGCACTGGTAATACTCAGAGGGTGTCCTGAGCATCATAAGCACTGTTTGAATGTCAGCTTTTGCTCGCCAGGGTTGGTTTTGATAGGATTTGTAGGCTGGACAAGAGAGAGGTAGTTTGCTGAATGACAATGCACAGTGGGCAGAAAATGGCTCGTGAGGATGTACAGGGGCTGAGACTGCAGAGAACAGAATCTGGGTGGGCAAGAGTGAAAGGTAACCAGAGAAGACCTAGCTAATGGACTGGGCAAATCGGGAAAACTGCTAATATGTTCACAGAGCAGTGTCATAAGATAGCACTTTCCTCGCTGTGTGAATGAATGAAAAGGTCCCTGGGCCACACGCTTCTCTCTCCCAGGTTCATTCGGCGTCACTAGGGCAGGAGGTAATGGGAAGATAATGGGCTCTGGGTTCAGATCCCAGTTCTGCTAGTCCCCAGATGTGCGAAGTGTAGGGAGTCAATTAATCTCTCTGCCCCAGTCTCCTCTTTCTAAAATTTAAAACTGAGCTCACAACAGTAAGCTCGTAGGGTTGCTTAGCAGTGATGTGTACGAGTATGTCCGTGTGTGTAGGGATCTAAATATATTCCTGGATTAAGTGCTTGGGGTCAACAAGTGGAAATTTTTTATGATATGTGGGGTCACTTGGTCAACTCTCTCCTTGCTCCATTCAGAAATTCCCTGGGATAAATTCCAGAGTGTTTAGATTCAAGGGAACATTTAGTAACCAAGCATCCTTTGCATCCAGCTCCCTATTTGCACTCGCACATGATATTCTCCCACCAGTGCCGTTAGACCAGAATTATACAGACAAGGCAACTGAGGCTCAGAGGAGCCGAAGGCCTAAGGCAGCGGTGGCGGAGTTACGGGACGCGTGCTGCGGTGGCCTGTTTGTAACATTGAAAGCTCTAAAGGTTCACTGTTGTCTTAGTTACTTTTCTTATTGCTGAGACAAAATGCCCAACACCCAACATTAAGGGAGGAAAGGTTTATTTGACTCACAGTCCACAGAGTTCTCAGTTATAATTGACTGGCTCCAAGGCAGGGTGTCAGGGCAAAGGGACATCACACAGGAGAAACAGTTCATAGCAAGCAGAGGACAGCAGAAGCAAGCAAGGGCCTTAGTAGCTTCTTTCTGCTCCTGTTATATTCTATCTAGGCTACTGGGATTAGGGAAGGTGCCGAATCAAGCAGTGGACTGATTCAGTAATCACCCACCCTTAATGTTAGCATTGCACCACAAATCAATCACATACTCTAGATCCAGCCACTGCTGAGAAAGCCCCAGCTTCGACCACATGAGGCTTGGGGGGAACATCCAGACACAGTCTTAACCACTGTTATTAGACAGACAGGGTCAGGCAGCACATTTAGTGGCACAGCCAGAATCTGAATCCATGTCTTTTGACTCCGAGTTCATTGTCTATTCCACTGTACCACGATTGTGCTGGATCCAGTATTTCTCTGTGTTCCACCCTTCAGCAAGCACCTCAGAATGGCAGGGTAGGTGGGTGTGGGTCTGCAGTGGTGCTCGCAAATGGGCAGGTCTGAGTGTGTTTCAGGAGGGCTAATCCGGTAGGTTACTCCACGCATCTCCACTATCAACTCTACGGGTTGTCTGCTTTCTTCAGAATAATTTTTTAAAAAAGGAAATGAGGACGAAAGGAACTAAAGAAATCATCTTTATACATTTTAATCTGAGCCGCTTTTGAGCAGTGTGATAAGGTAGGTTGTAGAAATGTCAGCTTCCCCTTATCTCTAATTGACTTAAGTAGAGGCAGCTCTAATCCTTGTGTGCACAGGAGCCTGGAATATAGAGATGAGGCCAATTGATTCCTACTTTTTAATTAACAGATGAGCTGCTTAAAAACAATAGTATATTGGAGGTGGATTGGGAGTAGGAGGGAATGTTCAGGAGGGTCATCTCTGGGGCAGTGACATTTAGAGCAATATTAATAAGTGCCAGCATTTGATTTGAATCAGCATGGGTGTGGTCACAGAAGGTCGCTGCCAAGGTGACAAAGGACTTCATACTCCTATCATGTCCAGTGGGAAGACCTTTTAATTTACTAATCATTCATCGTGTGGGGGACCTTGAGGTGTGCACTTGTGCAGACTGGTTCTCGGCCTGTCGATGTGGGCGCTTGGCCAGAGCAGCTAATGACACTGATGGTCTTTGTCCCACCCAGTCCCGGGCAGTGAACGTGTAGTCTGAGTGTGTTAGCAAGCTCACCCACACTACAGAATAGAATGGAGGCAATCATACCCACGCCACAGTGGGAGGCTCATGTGCAAGCCTCCTGGTCACCCGAAGCTGGCCAGCTATTCTTGTCTTTGCTTTTCGACTAAACATATGATAGTCCTTTGCCCCAATTCCTCTAAAGTCTCATTCTGAACCCCAGCCTATCTGACCAAGGTCCTCATTTTCTAGAAAATATCTTCTGTTCCCTGATCTTGCAGCAAGATTTTTCTATACACCTTTCTCCCTGATCCCACTGTCTCATTAGTCCTATATCAGCCTGGTCAAGTCTATGGCCACAATTTATCCTTCTATTCAATGCACAGTACTACCTGGGCATTCTCGTGGCTCTGCCATCCATTCCCCAAATTAGTTCCCGGCATACTGTCTGGAGAAACATTTAAGATTTGCTTTATCTCCTGGACATTAACATTTGAACTGCATTCTGCCCCAGATGGGGAGGGAAAAAGAGGAAGAAGCCTCATTGTTGTGTCGGCTTACCCAGTCTTCCTTAGCAAGTGCTATCTGATATGATTTCTTTATTTGCTGGCTATTCTCAAGGTTCCAGCATTTTATAGTACTTCAGGGAGAGGGGGCATAGATCCTGTGGCTTACAACCACTTGGAGTATTCACTGGAGGATAATGGGCTCTTAATTAGTGCTTTTAATATGTTAATAGATGGGAGAGAGGAGCACGGACTGGTTGGCCTCAGAATGTTTTTTTTTCGTGGTTTAAAGATCCGACTCTTCAGTAGATTTGGAAAGTGATGCTGTCAATAGCATCCTGCCCGTTCTATCAGGTGTAACTTTCATCTGTCTTTAAGTTTGTTCCAGTTCTGTATATTTTTATTTTACTTTTTAATGGCTCCCCCAAAGTTCTGTTACGAGGGAGTCACACTGGTCTGGAAATAGACATTTTCTTCTCCATTAGAATTAATATAAGATCCTTAAAGATGGTGCCTTGTCCTTTTTCTGTTACTGTAGCTAAGTACCATACAGTGGGTAATTCACAAAGAGTAGAGGTGGATTTACCGGAGGGTCCTGGAAGTGGTATTTCAAAGCTGGGGGCTGGCATTCCATGAGGGTCTCTTTGCAGAGTCATTGCGCTGAGGAAGGACAGAAAGGTGAATAAGCCCAGGTGAGAGAAGCAGGAGGGTGGGCTAGCTTTGTGCAACCTACTCTCAGGTCATAGCCCACTCTTCAGCTAGAAGCTGCCCAAACCTCATGGCCCAGCCACTTCCCAAAGGGTCCTCTTGGTAATTCCATTGTGATGGCAATTAAATTTCATGTGAGCTTTGGAGGGTCATGCAAGCCATAGTAGATAGTTACCTTACTGTATCCATGGTTATATCCACATGGGTACCATATAATTAATAATAATGATAATAATAATAATAACTGGCATTTACTTTGTGTCTGAAACTTCGCTATGTCTTCTGCATGTTTACTTCGTTTAATAATCACAACCACTCTTGTGAGGGAGGTGTGATTATCTGCATTTTATATTGAGGAAATGGCAGCCGATAATGTTAAGAAATTTTGCAAATTCATGGAGCTACTTAAAAGCCCAAACTCCTTCATTGACTTGCGGTGCTGTCTTTCTTTATCTATCCCAGTACCTGGCACATGATATGCTTACCTTTCGTACTTGTGGAATGAATGATGAGTTAAGGAGCAGATTCTGCTTCTAGTCCTGCTACTTACTTGAACAATTTCTTCTAAATAATTGAGTTGCATCCTCCTACGCACCACCTTCCACAGACCCCAGTATAGAGTGTTTGTTCAGTAAATTTTTAAAGAAAGGATGGTAAATGAATGACTGATCCAAGAACTCTTTTTGATGTCTAACAGTCCGTATTATAGCTTACGTTGATCTCACACGTCTCTGACCGCACACGCCACACATTGCTTGTAGACATTGGGTTTTATTCCATCTTTTGTTGGTTCTAACCATTCAGTGTGTGTGTTTTGTACTCCCCAACTGGCTGCATCACATTTCACTTGTGTTCTCCATAGCGCCTCACTCAGGACCCAGATAAAAGGAGTTCTCGGTAAACACAGTTGGAATTACATCTGAGAACTGTTTCAGCATACTTTAAATACTGAAGAAAACTGAACTAGTAGTAGCCTCTTGCACTGCTGTCTTAGGATTTTAGAGAAACTACCATGTGCTTTCTGCTAAACAGATGTTTGAGACAGGTCAGGCAGCAACATCTGGTCTGCTGGCTTACGGCACAATTTGGCACACTGCCACGGTATGCTTACCAGTGGCCTGTTAGTGCTGGTCTTCAGATAGAAGGGGTGTTTATGCAGCTCCTAGTAAATTCAAAGGGCAATGATATAAGAGACAGACCCCAGGGTGATAGAATTCCTGTGATTGAATGAACAGTGCTCTTAGATGGTTGTAAACACACACACACACACACACACACATACACACACACCGCTGAGGCACATAAATGTGCCAGCATATATGACCCAACCTTAAGTCCTTCTGATTGTTAGGGTCGGGTGGGGGTTGACTCGCAAGCTTGCTACATCCTAGATGTGGGGAGCAAAAACAATTCTGAGAAGGTAAGTAAGATGGGAAATGCAGATTGGTTCATCAGTGCCCAGGGAAATCAAGAAAAAATACAAGAGGGTCAAGGAAAACTGAGCAGCCTCTTACCTCAGAGACTCCAGGATTTGCTGAGTACCAGCTAAAATCAAGCAGTCTGTTGGCTTTATGGTGTGGACATTTATACGAAGATGACAGATCCTCCAGGAAGTAACTAAAAGTTAAAAGGAAAACAGGAGAGTTTGCCCTTGGAGTGACTGCCACCTACCCTTAGTCATCCTCCCTGCTTGCAGCCACCCTGATCTTCTTGGCCAAAAGATGGGATCACTGGTTTTACAATTCTGTGAGTAATTTATCCCTGGAAGGAAAGAAGTATTTCATCCTATTCTGTTGACCTGCTGGGCCATCTGCCTCCCCACCTATGCTCCCAGACTTGCCCTGAAGTCAAGTGTGCAAGTGCCTTCTAGAAAGGAGAGGAGACCAGGGGTTTGTCCTGGACAGCCAGTCATGCTCGGCACGGCCCAGCTGAGGCAGGTAATTATTAGCATTGGCTGTGTGCTCATCAGCTTTCTGTTACTGCAACTAATATGTGAGATAATCAGCTCATAAAGGGAAGAGCTTAGTGGGGCTCACAGTTTGGGAGAGCTCAGTCCATGGTCTACTGGCCCTGTTGCTTTGTGCAGTACATCATGGCAGAATTGCATGCTAGGGTAAAGTCGCTCATGTCACGGTGAGTTGAGGAGCAAAAAAGAGAAGGGGGGAAGGCCTGGGGGTCCCACAGTCACCTCTGAGCTCATCTCCTAATAAGTTAATGCCCTCCCACTCAGCCCCACACCTGAAAGGTTCTACCATTCCCCAAAGTGCTGGGGACCAAGCCTTTAACACACAAGGCTTCAGGGCACAGCCCAGATCCAGACCCTCATGCCGTGCCTTCCAACTGCTGCCTCCACCTTGTCACAGTCTGCTCAGCAGACACTCCTTGGGGGGACAGTGTCCCCTTGAACTGAGTCCCTCTGGCTCCAGCACAGGGCCTGGTGTGCAGCAGGTGTTCAATAAACAGTGGCTAAACACCTAAGTGATAAAACTTTCTAGATTGGTTGAAGATACACTGAGACTACTGGGATAGCAGTTTTATATCCTGTTTTAACCTATTTTTCCCTTTACAAGCAGACTGAGAGCATGAGAATTTAAGGGCAAAAAGAAAAGAGAAAGAAACACATTTACTGTGGGAGTTATCAAGTGAAGTTCCATGCCCTTCACAAAGAAAACTTACCAGTTATTTAATTGGGGCAGTTGTAAGCTCACAAAAGAGAAAGGAGGGTGGGAAAATAGGAGGAAAAGGAAAAGCACTTTCCTCACTATAGGGAGGACTGGGGCTGCGAACAAAGCCCTGCGATTCACTCAAGAATAGCATTTAAAAGACTCCAACTACATGCCAAGGCACCAGAGGTCCTGCCAACCTCAGCTCACATGGGGCACTTGCCCTTTGATGCGGCCAAGGAAAGGGATTTCGGCAGCAAATGGTGACCTTACTACAGCTGTGTGGGGGGCCATTTTGGAGAACTCTTTACCTCAGCCTCACCCTGACTCCCTTCCCGCCTAATTTTAAAGAGAAGGAAAAGGAGCAGTTAATTATTGAGCTGGGAAAAATTGAGATGATGTTTATTGCTGCTGAAATCTTGTGCAGAAGAAAATAGGCAATTAAGGTGGAAATGTGAGCTATTTCTTGTTGGGGTGAAGGAGAAGGGAGAAAAGTGGGGGTAGAGATGGACAGTGAGCCGAGTCCTAAGCGGCTCTGCAGCAGACAGCACAGTGTGCCCGAGGCACCTGCCAGGAGCCAAAGCTTCTTTCCATGTGTTATTCACTGACCCTCTCCTCCATCACAGCTTACGTCTGACCGGTCGTTCCCTCATCACAGATGAGGAAGCCGAGGCTTCAGCAAAGTTAAATACAAGCCGGAGGCTCCACTGCTGAAGTCCGCATGTCAGGTGCCTCAGCAATGCGTGCAGAAGCAGAACCTACAGAAGGAAAGAGACACTTTCTTTACCTTCCTTCATCTTTCTCCTCTGCGACTGCAGCTGTAACATCTCTCTATGTGCTGATAAGACTGCTCTCTCTGTACAGGGCTGAAACAAACCCAAAGAGAACCAAACAAAACACCTCTCTAAGACTAACTGGTGCCATTAAATATTTATTGCATCCCTACCACGAGTTAAGAATGCTTCTATAAACCGAGGACACGAAACCGGGGAAAACATTGTCCCCGACATACGAAGCGCCCTGTCTGCCTAAAGAAATAATTGTAAGACAAGTTGGAGTGTTTTTGTAACACAGGTGCAAAATGCTTTAAGAAAACAAGCAGGGGAACCCTGAGTCCTCTGAGGCCAGGAGAATTATCCCAGGCTTCAGTGATGAGCTGTTATTTTGAGGGCAAGATGGGGAAAGGGCTTCCAAACAGGGCAGCGGCATCCACAAAGTGGATGGCAGGAGCGTGCTGGGGGCGGGGTGGGGGGATGCAGCAGCAGGGACAAAGTGAAGGTCACAGGCGCTCTCGCTATTATTTCGTGTGCTTTTATGGAGAAGATGTGGTGGTTGGCTTTTATTGTGTTAAAATATGCATAACACAAAATTTACCATTTTAATCTTTTTAAATGTATAATTTAGTGGTGTTATACATTTAAAATTCACAGTGTTGGGCATCCATCTCATGAACTTTTCTACCACGCCTAACAGAAACTTAGACTCACTTAAATGAACCTCCTCACTCTTGCCTCCTCCCAACCCCCAGCATCCTCTATTCTACTTTCTGTCTCTACAACTTTACCGTTTCATTCCAAGTATTTCATATAAGTGGGATCATAAAATATTACATGACATTTGTCTTTTTGACTGGTTTATTTCATTTAGTATAATATTTTTAATATTCATCCTTGTGAAATGTACCAGAATTCTGTTCTTTTTTGTGGCTGAAAAACATCCCTGTGTATGTACATACTACACGATGTTTATTCATTCTTCGGTTGGTGAGTGCTCGAGTTGTTTCCACCTTTTGACTACATTGAATAGTTTGGCTGGGAATATGGATATACAAGTATCTGTTCATGTCCCTACTTTCAATTGCTTTACATCAATGAAGTGTGATCAAAAACCATGGTGAATGTTTAAAACATTAAAAAAAAATTGATTGCAGTAGAAGACATACTGCTATTAATCCTCAATGTCCTCCCACTCATTTCAAGCACTGTTATCCCATCGTTCATGCCACTTTTTGAAGCGGTTCTGCCAAGTCCTCTTTTGGGAGTGTCTTTACTTAGGTTGTTGTCGCTGCCTCGATATCCTGAATGGAATCAAAACGTTTACCTTCCGTGGTCATTTTGATGTTGGGGAAGAGCCAGAAGTCGCCTGGTGCCACGCTACTGAATAAGGTGGATGAGGACACAGCATAATGTTTTTACTTGACACAATTTGCTGTAGAAGTTTTGAATCCATTCGGAACATGGAGGTAACTTGAGAATGAGGACTCTTAGGTCTCCTTCAGAAACTGGTGAGAACAGTGCGATAAGTGTGTGTAAAGTGAGGGAGAGTATTCCGAATGGGATTAATGGCAATGTCTCCTCTACTGTAATACCTCTTAAAATTTTTATTTAAACATTCACTGTAGTTTTGATCATATCTCTTATACCCAGAAATGTAAGACCTGGGTCATAAAGCAATGCTACATTTAAGTGTTTGAGGAACCCCCAAACCGGTTTCCATAGCACAGGTGCCATTTTCTATACTCAATTAGAGCACATTGAGGTTTCAATTTCTCTTCATCTTTACACTTGCTGGTTTCTGTTTTTAAAATAATAGCTACCTTTAAGGGTGTGAAGTAGTCATCTCATTGTGTTTTTAATTTGCATTTCTCTAGTGATTAGTGATGCTGAATGCTTTCTTCGTATGCTTATCGGACGATTGCATATCTTTTTGGATAAATGTCTATTCAAGTTCTTGGGCCATTTTTGAGGGTTTTATTGTTCTTGTTGAATATATATGTCTTGAGTATCAAGGGCTCTTGATACTCCCTTGATATCAAGGGAATTGGAGCTAAATGTCACCCCTAAAGGTGCAGACTTATTTGAAGTTTAATAAAGCTTGGCGAGGCAAGACTGGAAGCATATTTGAGTAGTCTTGTTGTCATTGTTGGTGTTATACATTTTCTTGTATCTCTGGAGTGAGTGACTCTTCTGTAGTCCCCCATGACCAAAGGCAATGAGACTCATAGCAGACACAGGAATACCAAACGAAAGAAAAACCCAGAGAAACCACCATGGAGTAATCTGAGGGTGTAAATCATATATCGTGAAAGCCGCTGGATTAGAAACACATTATCCTTGTCTGATTCGTTACCACCCACATGTTCCAAGGAAGCTTCGAGTTAGATTTACACCCTGACATTTAAGGAAATGGAAAGGGTGATCCAACCTGGTCTCCACAAATGCTTTTCTCTGCCTGTATCACTAGCCCAGGAGAACAGCGGGGTGAGTGTTGTCCTGTAAATGGTCAGGCCCATGAGGGTCTAGGTCAGCCCTCAGACAGCTTCTCTCCCCAGCCCTGACTTCATTGTGCATAATCAGGTGAAGAAAAGTGTACATAGCTGTGTTGTCTAAAAGATAGAGTCTGAGACTGAGGGTCAAGATTCCTGGTTTCAAATCCTTGCCCTGCCTGTGTTCCTTAGGTGGCCACGGAGCCCTGTTCCATGAAATGGAGACAGCAGTTGTAGCCACAGGTCTTGTGTGTGATCCAAGTGTCAGGAAATGCAGTTCGAGAGATGCTGCACAAAGCAAAAAGCCTTGAACCCAGGCTGGAAATGTGACAGCAACCAAGTACATACACATAGAAAAACAAAAGAGAGTTTTTGTCCAGCAGCAAAGCAGCTGCCATCTCATAGTCAGAAGTTTTTATTTGCTGCGTTTCCCTGTAGATTTGAGGGCCCTTGTCGCATGCACAGACCCCTTCCTCAGTTAGGTCCCTGAAGGCGTGTTATTTTCCCCCACCAGAGAGTGTCTTGCTCCCCTGGGCCTTTGCCTTGCCAGGCAGCCCGGCACCATAAGCGCTAATCCCCACAGCTCCTCTCAGAGGGAGGTTTAGCTGCATTTGTGAATTCAAAATTAAACCCCTCATATCCCCCAATCCAAGTGAACAGCTGGCAGTAGATACTGATAGCAAGGAAAGAAGTCGTCACTTTGTTGGATGCTACCCTGAATAATAAGTGAACTGCTTACGACATTTCTGAGAGCAGCCGAAGCTGCCATTACCCATCCTGTGCCACCACCTGGCCATTCAGCAGAGTGAACCGTCCCCACACAGTGTGAAACATGATCAAGAAGAATGCCTCTGAATACTCGTGAGGAACTATACAAAGGATAAGACTTTGGGAGAGGTGCACATGCGTGTGCACACACGCATACACACACACACTGGCTTTAGAATCAAGTTGTAGTTATTGCTTTGTGAACTTAAGCAAGTTGTAAAGCATCTTTGAATTTTGATCCCCTTGATAAATGGGAATAATATCTAAACAAAGATCTCCTGTTAGTATTCAAGGTGACAATGTGTACAAAGTTCTCTAGTAGACCACAGGTAATCAATAATTGATGCTTCTTGAGTTCCTCATGCGAGCAAAAGAAAACCGTGTGCTTGATTGTTGGCCCGAAAACCAAAATTTGTAATGATATTTGGGGAGAGGGCAGAAATAGGAGAGGAACAAATAAAGTTTCTCAGGGATCACGCTGATGTCCTGCTAGTGTGCAGAGACTTTACAGAAGAATTTCTGGCAGACATGGTGGCCCTGTGGCCGGCAGGTGGAGGGTTGCACCGGCAGAGGCAGCTGCCCCACCTGAGTGCCAGCAGCACAAAGCCCTTGCTGACTGTGGACAGAGCCTGCCCCCAGCTGCACAAGCCTGCAGCACAAATCCCGGACTTTCAATGGAAGGAGCCGCTCCAGTGGCGCTGAAGTGAGAGAGAGAGAAAAGACTTTTCCCTGTGAGCAGGTTTGTTCTGCAAGTAGCACAGAATGTGTCTTTAAAATGCACGTTGAGTTTGCGTCTCCGGGGCCATGATGCTGCTCACGGAGGGAAAGTAGACGAGGCTCATTTCTCTGCGTGCCTCTGTGGCCTGGGGTGGTCACAGTGACAGCTGTTAGCTCTCCAGAACAGCAGAACTGTGATGGGCTCCAGGCAAAAGAAGGACTTAGTTAATCCATGTATTGATTGACCACCTACTGTGTGCCATGCGCTGCGCTAGGCACAGTGAGGGATAGGAAAAAAAACACACCGTGGTGATAACATGTGTAGAACATTAACTAGCAACACAAGAAATAAATAACAACTTAATTCAATAATATGGGAGATGTCACATTATACTCCAGTCCGTGATTAATTGCCAAATGAAAGGCAAAACGAAGACATTAGGTGCTACGAGAAGAAATCAATCAGTATGTGTTTATTAACTGCCTCCTGCGAGCCTCTGACCATGAAACAAGCCGATATTTCTAAGGATCCCTGTCCTCACCTGTGCATCTGTTCTTTTTTTGAAATTCATGGCTGGTCTTTTCAGAGCTACACAAATGGCATAAAGGTCTTATCAGAAGCGTCCTCCCCAATTCCAGGCTTGTTGCCTACCTCTGCGGAGGAAAAGTGGCAAGGGACACAGCTAGCCCAGCAGGAGACCAGCACCTGACCAGCTCCGCGAGTGTCCTGCAACACACCTCTCACCATCCCGGCACTCCTCACACACCGGCCACCCTCCTGAGACCCTGTCTGAAAGCGGGGTCTGCGCTCACGTGCTTGGCACTTCCCTTCTTAGTACAACTGCTGACACACAGCAGCTACTCCCAGGACGTGGGCGAGTGAATTCTCCTGACCAAACATGTCTGATATCTGTGAAGGAACTGTGAAGACAGAACAATGCCTTACTAGAAAGAACGAATGTTTCCTTGTCCACTAGCTAATATCATAATAAGGGTACAGACTGGGTGCTGGGCAGTAGAACTGACCATATTTCCTCTTTTCTTCCGTAGAGGAAGAATTTTACAGGAGGGGGTCTGTGATTAGTTCTGTGTACGCCTTTCCTGAGGCAGTTCAGCGCTTGGGGAGTCATCTGATCCCTAATGGCAGAAGGGAGGGGAGTGACCCAAGCAATCAAGTACAGCGCTGGTGCCCCAAGAGTCCCCCAGCCTACAGCGTGAATGGTGTCCAACCCAGTGCGAAATCAGAAAGGCAGATGAAGTGCGTGAGGCACCTCAACAGCACACGAGGGGACAGAACCCACAGTCAGCAATTGTCTGCTGTGCGCCCACTGCATTTTCTCAGTGTCACCCTGGTGATCGCAGGGGACCTGCATATAGAGTATGGAGTCTGGAATATGTAAGTACGTCCTAAAACTGTGTGACAGAAACAGATGGATGAAGGAAGCAGAGATGAGGAACTTTTCTTTTTTCCAACATTTTATATGAAACTCATCAAACATACAGAAAAGATGAAAGGATTTTATAGCCAATACCCATAAACTCATCACTAGAGTCTGCAATTAAATTTTTACTTCATTTTCTTGATCAGAAATTCATCTATCTGCTATTCATTCATCAATGTGACAATTCTGATTTCATAAGGCATATATTCCCCTTAACAAAACATGATGTACATGCGTGAAACAATTACTCAATATTTTCCAGAACAGTGCTAAATAGTGAAGTATAGGCAGGCATCTGGATAGATTTAAAAAGTTGATCATCTGTGAAAAATAAAGTATTTCAAGACTGTTTCATGGGGGAAAGTGAGACTTCGTCTGGACTTGGAGCAACGTGTAGGATTTGGGCAGGATCAGCGGACAGACGGTGGGCATCAGGTGGGTGGAATCCTGTCATAAGGTCCCAAGGTCTCTGCCCCAGTGAAAAGGTGGGTGGCATCATTCTGATGAGAATGACAGCATCACGTCCTTCCTGCCCGATGCTGTCCTGGTGTCTGTGGTCTCCACAGCCCCATAATCATCCTGAACGTTGTTAGCACCGAAGCCCAAAGCTCCATGCAAACGCCTTCAGACCCAACCAGGGGGAAGTGCATCTTTTTTGTGGAGAGATCCATTTTATCAATTCAAGAGATTGGTCTGGAGGGATGAACTTTTTCACTCAGAATGGAACAAAAGAAAAAGTTTGAATTGGATATGCGTGGGGTGTTGGAATTGGAGAAGTGGCGAGGAAGCAGTGAGTCTGTGACCCCACCTTGACAGCTGCTGCTGAAGACCAGAGAGGTGTCTGCCTGCCTCCCGAATGGGGAAAGGAACAGACCTGGCTGGAGGGACTCTGTGGCCTGGGGAAGAGCTGCTGCCTTCCCATGGAGAGAGTGTACAGAGCAGCAGCAGAGGGTGGAGGCTGCCGGTGGAGCAGGACCTGACAGACCCACTAAATACCAGCCCTTCTACTCCATCTGCCATCTTGGGAAGAGGCTTCTGAAGATCAGCTTTAAAAGGTTATTACTACTTCAGGTCCTTCCCGGGACATTTGCTGGTAATAGGAGTCAGATGCGAGCCTGGCTTTTGCTTAAAAGGCAGACAAGAGAAGGTGCAGAGCAATTACTGAGTGTGTCTGCACAATTTTGAAAGCCAGTTACCTGTCCTTCGGCAGGAGAGGATTTGGCTGCCTGCAGCTGGAACATTCTGTCTTGCTTTTGTTTTTTTTTGTTTTTTTTTTCTCCACTGTCTCCCAGAGCTGCCCTTCCAATTCACCCAATTTGTTTCTGCTCCCTTTGAGTCGTGTCACCAAGCGCAGATTCCATCTGTCAGGGGCAGCCTAGAGAAGGGCACACACCTTCACCCCAAAGCAGGTTCATGGAGCTGCTGTGGCTGGCACTGGGGCAAGGGACCTAGTGTTCACAGAACAAAGGACACCTGTCTTGTGAGTGGTCCAGCTATGCCAGGCTGGGAGGAATTCATGCAAGCGCAGCAGAGGGATAAGCCCATTCATTTTGTGATGCAGCGTCTGTGTACTTTGTCAGCAAGATGGAGAACACTCACTATTTTCTCTGGCTTTTAGGATTTCCATATTTATTGCTTGTTTGCTACCACCAGGGAGAAGGGAAGAGGGGAAAACAACAACTTCCTCCATTTGAAATTTTAAACATGAACATGTGAGGTTCACCCTCCCTCTCTCTACCCCCCTTCAGTTCCAGTAATGGATAGAACTAACTGTAGAATGTTAGACCTGGAAGCCTGGAGAAATGGAAGCAATACTGCCTCATTTCACACACAAGCAAATCGTGAGCAAGGATATAGGAACTTGGTCAATAGCACACATCTGGTTAGTGACAACCCTGAAGTTAGCATTGCCATCTGTAGAGTCTTATATTTACTTTATCACTGCACTATGTGGGTTCTATTTGTGCTCAAGAATCCTACTATGTGTAGGAATTCCTTCTCTGTAAAAGGTACCATGAAAAAATCTTGCACCCTACGTACAGGAATGCTCATAATTCCCTGATGAGGTGGGGCTTATCTCCATTGGTTTGGTTACAGTCCCTCCCCAACTAAGGCTGGTGAAACAGCTGAAGGAGAAGAGGTGGCCACTGCCTTTTAAGACCACACCTCTAGTAGAGGTGAAAATACAGGGAAAAAAAAAAAACCTGAAGTAATAAGGAATGAAGTACCTGGTGTGCAGCCAGGTGAATGTTTATTAAAGAACAAGATGGGACTGAAGTTGGTATAAAGCAGCATTTAGACAGAAGGAATAAGTTGTGGTAATCTATTGTGCAGCATGGTGACTATAGTTAACAATACTGTGTATTTCAAAATCACTGAGACAGTACATTTCAAACGTTAACACTGTAAAAATTATAAGCGTGTGTTTGAGGGGATAGATATGTTAATTAGCTTGATTTAATCATTCATCAATGAATGCATATACCAAAACATCACACCATACTCTGTGCTAGTCAGATTTTTGTTACCAAATACCTGACATAAACAACATAGAGGAGGAAAGGTTTATTTTGGCTCACAGTTTCAGAGGTTTCAGTCCATGGTTGGCTGACTCCAGAGGAGAAACATCATGGTGGAAGGGCCCGGTGGAGGAATGCTGCTCGCCTCATGGCAGCCAGGTTCAGAGAGTGGGAAAGAGCAGGAGAGAGGAAAGAGAAAGAGAGAGAAAGAGACCAGAAACAGGATATAGTCCCCGAAGACATACTCACACCATCTTTCCTCAACTAGGCTCTGTCTCCTCTTCCACCACCTCCCAACCATGCCAGCAAGTATGATCTCCTCACTGGATGAATCCACTTGATGAAGTTAGAGCTCTTGTGATCAAATCTCTGGCAATCCTAGAGCCAATCAGCTGGTAACCCAGCACATGGAGTTTGAGTGCATTTTAAATCCAGACCACAACATACCCCATAAATAGGTATAATTATTATTTATTCATTGATAAAAAGACAGGAAAAGAGCAGTTGGATACAGGTGAAAATGTTGCGGAAGTTGCCTCCCAGTCAAGCTCCTGCTGAGTGTCCCTGTGGGAAGACATTCCGGCAGACGTCCAAGCAAGCACCAGGAAGTTCTTGGGGAGCCACATGGAGGTGAAGGTGGATGGGGTGGTCAGAGTGGAAAGTGAAGCTGGGACTCGGGTTTAATCATCGGTGGGATATTTACTAGGGCTACCACCTGTAGGGCACTCTGGCAGCCAATCAAATGGAATGAGTAAGGTGGAAGCACATACACACAGAGATTGTGCAGTCACAGCCAGTACCTGGGAGCCTAATTCAATGACGGGCTATTTGAAGTATGATACGAAGGACAAAGAGAAGCCAGCCCTGGAAAAGTCAGAGTTAGAGAGCCCCCAGCAGAAGGACAGGCGGGTGAGAGGCTCTGGGAGCAGAGCAAGGGGGGCCCGAGGAATTATATCTGTGGAGCCTACCATGGGAGTGGAGATGGGGCAGCTGATCAGAGGTCAGATGCTGAAGAGCCTTAAATTCACTGCACAGAGCCTGAGTTTTGGTCTAAGTGCTATGGGAATAGTCTAGTGTTCCACACTTCCCTTGACCACTGCCTCAGTTTTGGACCCCATCTTCATGGAAACAACTCATTTCTATTTGCTCGAAACTTTTCAGTTTTAGCACCAAAATCCTGCATCCCCCTCTGCTTGATATCTTCCCAGAATAATTAAAAATGTTGTACCCCAGTGATATATGAACAACCATGTTTATAGCAACACGCTTTGTAGTAGCTAAGTCTTGGAAACAACCCAAATGGCCAACAACTAATGAAGATCTGTTTTTTCTATAAAATGGAGTATTACTCTGCCATAAAAAGGAGAAACTTGAGATATTTGTAGGTAAATGGATGCACCTTGAGAACATACTCTGAAGTGAAATAAATCAGATACACATGAGCACATACAAATTGTCTCTCTGATATGAGAAACCATAAGTGTAAATAAGGACAAAAAAGTATAATAGATACTAAGTAAAAGAAGGATAATATTCAATAGGGAGGAGAATTAGAAAGGGAGGAGGGGGGAAAGAAGGAAAGGAAAAAGAAAAGAAAGGGAAAAGGGGAAAAATGTAAATAAAGCTATTGTACATAGGGAAGGGAGAGGAAGGGAGGGGAGGGGAAGAAGGGCGAGAACCAAGACATATCATGTAAGGTACAAATTAACTATGATGAATGTGATCACTATATATACAATGTACCAGTACATGTTCTTGGTAAATAAAATTGAATTTAAAAAAAAAATCCTGAATCCCAAGAACACCCTCCATTCTGAGCAAACAGGCAGGTGGCCACCTTATCTCTTGCTTAACTCTTGATGGCTAAAGTCCTGTCACATTATTTGAGAATGAGACCAACAATGGAGTTCCTCAGAAAACCTGGCTAATTTGTTTAAAAAGGGCTGGCTATTCTTGATTTCTGAGAGCCTGACTAATGTAATTAAAACAATTTCAGCATTTTTCAAAAAGATGTCGACTGCCTCAGGGCCATTCGATTTACACAGAGATGCCTTTCTGTCAAAATCGGGCAATTCATTTTAATGAGGAGAGAGAACTGCTCATGAACAGATAGAACTGCTGAATAAAAAGGGTCATCTCTGTCCAGATGTGCCTGTCGACACCTTCTCCTGCAGCACTGAATGGACCGCTGTATTTATTTCTCATTCTTTAAGACTTGGAGGTATGAATTCACAATATCTCCACAGTAAGCTGAATTTAAAGGAACAGGCCGTCACATGACAGAACAAACCGAGTCAGCGCAAGTCTCTAGATTAGCTAAAGCCAATCACAAGAGAAATACAGGCTCCTCTGTGGACCTTGTTTCTGGAATTTTATTTTCTAGCTTCTCATTAGGTAGGTGTGAAATCACAGTAGGACCTGGCCCCTTTAAGACTCTTTACCAAGATAATGGAATTCATGATCTCACAATCACATAAATCACTGTCAGCCCCCCTTAAGTCAATTCATATTTCTGTAGTTCGTTAGTGGCTCGGGAGGAAATTGCATTTATTATAATTGCCTCTAATTGCACCAGATTAGTGATTACAATTATTGATGGCAGCTGATTATTCATTAGCATCAAATCAATTCCCGTGCTTCTTCATTACTCAAAACAGTAACTCTGATGAGGAGAGGTCTAAAGGAGGCCGTCCACCTTCTTCTCAGTGGGGCAGGCAGCCTCCGAGTGTGTCTCTAAACAAACACCTGAAAATTATTTAGGACTTAAAGTGACAGAAAGACATGGCTCTCCTGCCCTGTCCAAGGGCTAATCTGATACCCAGTATGGACTTATGGAGTTATGGAATTTGCTAAACGTCACCAAAGGCTATTTGGAGGCCCCAGAATGCTCCAGAACTGCTAGTTTTTCCAGGATGACCCTGTTGGTTGCATAATGGCAATTCAGAGTGGAATGGAAATTCCAGCTCTTCTGAAATATCTCTTAGCCTAGAATGTGTAAAGAGAATAGATTTTAGTGCCATCCAGACGAGATTTCATGTTCCAGTAGAACTCTTGCAAACTCTGTAAAACCAGGCAAGACACTTCTCCTATCTGAGCAACAGAATCATCTGTGGCTTGTATACAAACAATCTATGAGGACTTCTCAGCTTTCTGTTCACCACAGGGCTCTCTCTTATCATGTAGAACAGATCTGCAGATAATAAGAATGCAGTGAACATCAGAGGAGTAAGTGCATGTGAAGAGCAAGAACTGTTTACAAGGTTGTGTGGGGGCTGATTCAGATACCGCATTTAAAAGACCTTGTGGTTTACAAGGGAAAAATAGCTGTTCACTAAGAATCACCTCCCTAGACCTTCTCTTCTTCCACATGGTAGCATCTAAATTATCTTTGAAAGTTTTACTTCTGATATATTTATACATTGGCTCAATATTTATTGAATGCAATATTTACTTAATGCAATGTATTTTTGTTGGTGAATTCCAGTGAACGTTTAATAGAAAAGCAGCTTCTGGAAGAGCTTTCCCTCGTTTCTTTGTACCTACAGCATACCAGATCGTACCTCTAGAATGCTGGAGAAAAAAATCAGTAATGACCTTCAGCAGCTCAAGAAAGACATTCTACTTCAAAACATTCTACTTCATGTTTTGTTTTCATTCAAGGAAATGTACAAGGTCTGATAGGCCCACAGAAGAGGGAGCAGTCCAGCTCAGTTTGGGGGGGTCAAGGGGTCTCAGAGGTGTCTGTTGAGACGGGCCTCGAAGCTGTGGTTCTTCGAGTCCTGATAGGTGACTACATTTCCAACAGAGCATGTACCTGGGACACGCTTCAGAGCTGCGCTGGCATCTTCTAAATATCTGACACAGAGCAACAGTGATAAGGATCAGTGCTGGCTGCCAGATGGCCCCGGAGCATTTCTGTGGCCTGGAGGCCTTTTCTCCTTGTACCAGCGGGGCTCTCAGGAAGCTGCAGTTGTCTTAATACTTTTCTTGGCAGGCATCTTCAGGATCTTCTAGTGTAGTTGGTGATGCAGAACCCTAACGTATCTGTTCCCCAAATTTTCAGCTCACCCAAATCTACCTGTGTCAGTGTTCTCATCTACCAGCTTTCTGTAGTTTTTACTGTCCCTGCCCCGACTCCACTCACGACACAGTTCAAAGGGCATAGATGTCTACATGTAGCAAAGACAGTCAGAGGGAACCGTCAGCTCTACAGATGCAGAGGCCCCAAGCCAGAGCAGGAAAGGAGGCTATGGTGAGGAGGTGTGGCCTTCCCCTTTTCCTCAGTAGGTCCCTGTTCCACGTGGATACCTGTGCTTGTTGCCCTGGTTGTGCAGACTTAAGTGGCTCAGTGTGCCTGACCCATACTAGATCCTCCAGGAAATAAAACACCAGTCTCCCAAACTATCCAAACTACAGGCCCTTGGGGGACGTGTGCCCGGTGCCCTTCCCTTGCAGGCCTTCTCCACAGTTATCAGTGGTGGCCTCTTTCAGGGAGGCCAAGGAGAAGCGTGAGACTTCTCTGGGCAGAACGGATTTAACACTTGCTTTAAATCCCTTGGGCACTGGACTTGCAAACCACTTGAAACTTGGCCATTTTCTCTAGCAACTCCTGTCTCCATCCCAGGCCACTGAACCACACAGGAGAGAATTAGCCCTCTCTTCTAGCTGATGAGTTTTCCCACGTCCTCTAATTTCCACATTTCCCATAGAGGCCGGTCCTTTCTTTGGAGGCTATACTTTTAGAGAGAGGAAATACTCAAGTGTAGCTTTGCTTCTAGAGACTCAGAGGCACAAGACGATGCATATATTCCATGAAGGATGCAAATGCTGGATACCGCTTTCCCTTTCTTGGCAACTATGGGCACTCCAGCCTCTTTCCCAAGGTTTATTGAAGGGCACACTCTCCCCTGATGAGAAACAGGACTCTGGCCACTGGTTTGTAGAGAAAGTTGTGCTTGGCGATTTTCTGATTGGGCAGAAAGCTGCTACAACCAGAGCTACAGAAAAGCTTTCTGGTGAGCAAGAACCACAGAGGGCTGTGTTTGGAGGCAGCCCAAGGCCTGCTAGCAGCTCCCATATGAGCTGGGCACCGCTCTATTCCCCTTTTCTCCAGCACAGCTCCCCTTGTCCTGAGTTTCCAGAGAAGCACAGGTCGCAGGTCGGGCCCGAGCCCTTCTTTCTCCAGCTCTCCGTCAGCTGGAGCCTCGGCCCTGCATCATCCTGGTAACAGTTGGTAAATGAGTCCCAGTCTAGCCACTCAGGCAGGATGGCTGTGCAGTAGAGGCCTTCATCCTTATGGCAGGCACATTAATGCCAAGTTTGCTCATTCTAATTAATAACAGTCAGTAAACACCAAAGAGAGCTAATGATGATTACAGGCCGCAGCTCCTGTGTGTTAGCAAACATGCCAGGCAGGTGGCCTCTCCTCCCTCTCCAGCGGAGAGGCTGGGTCTGCTCCCTGCATGGAGCCCTGCCTCCTTGGCTAGGCCCCACCCCGCCATTGCACATCTCCAGTTACTTCTCAGCCTGGCCAGGAGGAAAAGGCTGAGAACATGGACCACACAGGTCAGTCCCACAGGGAGGATTTGGTGCCACCTTCAGGACCAGTGGGCTAAGGAAGCAGGGCCTTGCAAGGTCGTTTTCATTTCCCAGAGAGCTTGTCCAGGCACTTGGAATAAAACTTTATTTTTCTATTTTTTTCTTATTTTTGAGAAAAACAATTCCCAATTTCAAAGTGATACCATTTACGTCAAAAGGTTAAAATACTATGCGATCATGTCAGGAAGAAAGGGAAAGTCTCTCTTGATCCTACCAAAAGGCAGGCTGAGGCCCTGGCTGGCTGTCCACTGTCTTCCTCTCATTTCCTCTTCTTCCACTGGCTCCTGCTTGGATTTGATTCCCTCCCATTCCCAGAAAAAAAATATCTTCATACGACTACTAAATCAGCCCCATTGAGAAACCTTTACTCCTTGTTCACCAAAGCATTTTACCATCCTCTATCCATAGAATTTTTCTCCTGACTCAAGGATTCTTCCCCTGATAGTATTCTCTGGGATCAAGAAGCTAAAATGAAAAGAGTTCAGTTCCACAGTGTCACTAGGCTACACCATCTTGGAGTGCTCTCCTTCTTGAATTCCAGGGTCATGGCAATTAGGCATCATTACATGGACAGCTTCTCATTCAGATGCAAATCTAAATTTGGAGAATTTTATACTCCTCACAATGTTCCCTGTACATTGCCTGGGATGCACAGGAAGCTACGCAGAGCAAGCCACTGAGTCTCAGAGTCCCTCCTTGGGAATCTGGGTCTCAGAGGTCCCCTCCTTGGGAGTCTGTTTAATCCATGGACAAGCTCTCAGGTAACTCTCAGAGCCTAAGGGTAACAAATGGATCTCTGGCCACCTAACAGGGTAATAATACATCCTTAGGCAGACACGATCCGGGGAACACAACAGGTCAGTATCTTACCCACAGCTGGACCACTACCTGAGGACCCCAGAACCCCATACCCCTCTCTGTCATCCCTGTACTTTGCTGTAAATACTACCCTTCTTCTTATTAAAATTTGTTCCTTTGCCTATGGCAGTAGCATCGCTCCCTCCCCGCCTCACTGCAATTCGGACAGTACTTTCTTTCTCAGTGGGCTGTTTAAAGTCACTCCCTGATACTTTAAGAATGAAGAGAGTGTAAAGAATGATGAAAAATGGTCTCATTCTTAAGAATGAAGAATGATACCAAATGATTCGAGTAAATAATTGAGTGTGACTAGAATGACCTGTATTATTGACTTTTTAAATGTATGAAACTCTTTTCTCTCTGTTTCTTTGTCTTTTTCTTTTTTTTCCCCTTGTGTATCTCCCCTTCTGTAGTTATTAGATGTTTGTCCATCTTTTTTTTTCTATTTGACTTACTTTTTTCTTTCTCATTTTCTTCTTTTGATCATAATGAGGAAATGATTTGATCATAACAAGGATTCCAAATTAGGTTTGGTACATTCAATGCATGCGCTCACCATCTATTTATTCCACCAACATTCAGAGCTCTAACTCTGCCTCAGTCTTCATGTTAGCGTCGTAGGACAGAGAGAGTCCCAGCTCCCAGGCAACACAGAATCAGTAAGCAGAGAAGGCATGCGACCAGACGCTTATTATATAGGGTAAGTGGGGAGTTAGTCTGTTTGTGGCTCTGGAAATTGAATCCGGGGCCTTCATACTGAACTATATCCCTGGCCCTTATTATCCATTTTGAGATGGGGTCTCCCTAAGTTGCTAAACTGCCCAGAGCTGGCTGGAATTTGCAGTCCATCTGCATCAGCCTCCCAGAGTCCTAGGATTACAGGCATGTGCCACCAGGCCCTAGTTAAAACGAGGGTTTAAAAAAGATGATGAGGTATTTTACTAAAGAAAATGTCACAGGGCAAGTGACACTGGGCTGAGTATGGAACTGAGTGGAAGGTGCCACCATGCAGAGGGTGAGAGGCAGGGGCTGGTGTGGGGCGGTTCTACGCCGAGTGGTGGCCTCATCAGGAACCAGGTGTGGGGTGGGGACGGGGATGAGGAAAGACCCAGAGCATGGGAGAGTGGTCTAACCTGGCCGGAGAGGGCCGCGGTGAGTCATGACCAGGGAATTTTGTCATCCGGAGCCTGGCAGGGCTGAAAGATGCCAGCAGCTTCACATAGGGGAGGTTAGATTAGGGAGTCGGGAGGGGGACATTTACATTTTATTCCATACTCTGCCATTGTGTTTGAATTTTTATTATGTATGTTTTACTTTTATTGAAAAGAAGCCGAGGTGACATAAAGCCCTGTGCACCAGGCCTCAGGGCCAGGGCTTTGTCTTTCGGGAGTGGAGGGCAGGCTGGGTTTTAAGGACGCTGTGGGATTGAGAGGTCTGTCACAGAGGTTTGATCCCCGTCGCTTCACTTTGAAACGGGTGCATACAAGCTCCTCCCGTGTTTCTGTGACAAACTTAGGCCAAAATTTTTTAACTCTTTGCTGACTTTGTTTTGCTCTTGGTCCATGACTCTGTAGAAATCAATTTCCAGGTAAGATTCTTTGTTAGTGATTCCACACTGTCCCTGGTTGCTGTCCCTTTTCCCTATCATTAGTCTCATTTCAAGACACCTGCCCAAGAGTGAGAGGGACCAGGGAAGCCTCTGTGGCTGCCTGTCCCTGACCCAGTGTCGTGTCTAGTCTTTGAGGCGTGCTCCTCCCTTTCCATACAGTTTTCCCTTCTACGCTCTAGTCCTGGCAGGCCCTGCTCCATTTCTCCTCCAAAAAATCTTTCCAAAGAGTTCAGTTCAGTTCTTAGTTTTCTCTTCGACCACTCAACTCCAAGAGACACCACAACAGAATTTCACTCTTGAGTCACATGTGTCACAGATCGGTTGTTCTTGGGTTCTGTACACCCGTCCTATTCCTCTTCTTGAAAATCCTTGGAGAGGGAGCCAGGATGTGTAGGTCTTTGGCATCTCACCAACCTCTTAGTATAGGGCGAGCCTGTAGCTGGCTGTTTATTCCCACTTACTTGGAAGCATCCAAGTAGATCACAAACTCATTTCCCATCACACCCGGAAGAGCAGGGACTCTGGAAGGAGATGGGGAAGTTTAAATTCATCCTTAGGTGACCTTGGACAAGTTCCTCAGATTAACTAAGTTTCTCTTTTCACCACTGTAAAACAGAGATAAATGATACTTCACTGAGAATTTTAAGGACCAGATATGTAAGACAAAGAACTCAGGGCTTGAGTTTTACTGGATTATTCTTTAGTTCCTTTCCTCCTTTAATCTTTGCAAAAAAAAAGAAAAAAAAAATTCCTTTTGGCCATAAAGTATTTTCTTCTATTTTCAACCTCCCTGGGAGCACTTTTCTGTCAGTCCCTCCCCAGAGAGAAAGCCCCCAGGCAGTACATCCTCCAGGAATGAGTCAAGAGGTGGCAAAAAAAAAAAAAAAATGAAAACTAGAAAATCTATCTCCCTGGAAGGAAGAGGTGGAGCCTGATCATCTTATTTCATATTCAGAATGCCTTTTTCTCCCCAGCAACTCAGCACTATATAAATGTAAAGTTATAATAATTACGATAACATTAGATTAAGTTTGATGCTAACAAGCCTTCATGAGATACAAAAGTTTGCTGGTTCCCACTGGAGTGAGACCAGCAGAGGCTTTCTCACTCCGGCTTTCTTACTATTCTGGTCCAGGACTTGGGATGGGGGTGGAGTCTGGGGTTGACACACGTTGCTTTAGCATGTGTACCAAATGAAAAGAAGCAAGCCAACTGCAAACTTTTATTAAGAACCAAATATATAAAGTCACTTAAAGATTCCTGGAATTTCTCACAATGATTTAGAAAGGTAGCAGTAAGGAATTTATGATGTCCAAATTGTACTTGAAACTGGGAGCCCTTGAGTGCAAAATTCATAATGTAGGTGTCTTTGTTTTATTTCCATTGCTTGTGCACAGGTCATGGTTAAACTGAGTAAGAGAATGTGCTAATGTGGTAAAGCCCCTCATCTCCACCACTTACTACTCTTCATGTATTTTTCCAGCAAAATACCAAGATACTATAGGAACAGTTCAGGGGCAGGTGGAGGAAGGCGGGCTTAGCTCTTTATCCTGGGACTCTGTTCTAGATTGCATGGTGGAAGCACGGGGGCACAGGGGCTGGGTCTGCCACTAGGAAGGAACCCTGTGACAGTGGCTCAGTGTATCGCACCCAGGTGAATCAGTAAATGTGTGGCTTGAGCTACAAACTATATAGAAGAGACTTCACACTCAAAGGGGCCCCAAATGTTTTAGAAAGAACCAAAGTCCTATCAACAGCCCACGAGATTTCAGTCACTAAACCTTTTGTGTATGCAGTCTCCCTACAAGCCCCTACAGTGGTGATTATATCCTTTATTTCTCAGGAAAACAGCAACAATAACAAAATGTGCGCTCCAAGGAAGGGACACAGTCACAGTCGACTTGAAATCTCAGGGGTCACGCTTGCCTGTACCAAAAGCTTTTCACTCCGAGTGTTCCAGTGGCCTGGACAGGTAGATAGAGGTTTTAGGCAAAGATAGATTCATTCTATTGGGAGCAATTACACACAGTGTTTAATTTTTTTTTAAGCTTCATTAAGGAAGAGCCTGGGAAAAATAAAATATTCACACTAGGAAATTAAATTCTGCCCCAAAGATGATTAACATCCTAACACTAACAATGAGTCTCCATCTTTCAAATGACAGCCCATGCTTTAAGATAATGTCTTCTTCTTATGCAAGTGTGCACATGTATGCAGGACGTTGGTATAGGCAGGCATGTGCAGCATGTGCCTCACGTCCTCCAGGGTGGACTTTTGCTTCCTCCGCTCCAGGGGACGCATGCCTCTGGGGCTCGGAAGTCAGGGACCCACACTGCAAAAGAAGCAGGAACACCACGATAATAACCAAAGCAATATACAACCACATTAAATATTTACGAGGTGTCAAGCACTGTTCTGAACACATTACAAGAAATGTATTAATTAAGTCTCAAAAAAAGTCCTATGGACGAGACACTTTTCTGTTTTCTAGATGAGGGACCTGAAGTTTAGGACGGTAAAGACATCCGTTAATGCTCCCCAGAGGGCTGTGATGTCCCGGATTCACACCCTTACCGCTGAGTCCAGCGCCCACACTTTTAACAAACACTGTACTTCCTCCCTCCCTGTCTTAGGAAGAAGACAATCGATTGCAGGCATCCGAGGTGACCTTTAGAGAACAGAGCCACAGCTTTAGAAAGAAAATAAAGGCTCCTAAAGGAAGGACTTCTCGGGTAGTCACAAGAGTGAGTTGGTCTGTTAGAACTACACAAACCAAAAGGAGTGAACTTTGAAGGCAAATGGAATGCATCTAGAGTGGATACTGGGAGTTGTTCCTCAAGGAAAAAAAGAGATTTCGAGATTGTAGTGGTCAGAGAAGTTTGGGAACACGGTATCTGTTGTTACCTCCCACCTAGAAATTCAATTCTCAGTGTATGTAAAGGCTCCGGGAAGTCTTGCAGCTGAGAAATCAATTTAACTTTGTTAAAACTAAGGTGTTTCAAAAACATGGACTCATGAACCAGCTCCTACACCATTTTCCCTTCGTGTCTTCCTGTAGTATCCTTGCAGATATTCAAAATCCTCTATATGGGAGACTGCTCACTTGGTAAATACTTTATTCCCACAAATTCTTTCCTGCTTGTTCTGCCCTTGAGAGGACCCGGAGATATCCATGTGGAGATCGTCCTCCACATGACTAGAGAGAGCAACACAGGATGGAAGCGATAGCCAAAGTAGCAAATTCTGCTCCTTAGGTAAACCAGAAGCAAACTGGGAGCCATAGAAGCCAAGCAGTGAGGCATAGTACAAAGTGAACTCTTGAGGTTAAACTCTCACCTCCACATCAAGACCGCCACACCTGGGCAAAGCATCGGGTGTCTTTGGACATCCTTAGCAGCCACCCAGCTGCCAGGAGTCATGAAGCTTCCTGCAGGTTGGGAATGGAGTTGCTACAAACACTGCCAGACAACCCAGGAGACGTCAGTGCAAAAGAGTAGCACAAGCTTTTATCAAACAGAGCCCAGACGGCCAATTCGGCACCATCAGGCATCAGAGACAGGCAAATCGAGGCAGTGGGATGTGAAGACACACACACCAGAAGGAAAAAAGGAAGGTTAGAAAGGAGGTAGGAAGGAAGGAAGAGAAGGAGGGAGAGAGGAAGGCAGAGGGAAAGAGAAAAGAAAAGAATTCTGCCACGCTGAATGTTCACGGGGGTGCAGAACTAACACAGATCTCACTGTTAGATGCAATGCAGATTGGCTCTGTCCTTTGGGAAGATAGTTGGCCTTCTTCTACCAAAGTCTGGGAAACCACGTGACCCAGAAATTATACTCCTAGTTATAAGAATTGCATGCACATATGTACTGGGGAACCTGTTCCCAGTGACGTTGTTTAAAATAGTCCCGAGATGGAAACAATACAAATGTCCATCGTAGTGGGATGATGACATAGATTGTATATATCCCGTCCAGAGAATGTCATACAACACTGAAAGCTGGTGAACTCCAAGCACACTTAACAAGGACGACCTGCAAACCCCACCGAGCTGCAGGAAGCAGACGCAAAAGAGCACACACTATTTGACATTCTAAGACAGACGGAACTAAGCTCCGATGCTTAAACGGGCACCCTTAGATAGTAACACTAAAAAAACTCAAGGAGTGGCTGTGACAAAATTTAGGATGGGGTTTACACGCAGTGAGGAAGAGGGGTGTGTGATGGAGGAGGGGTGCAGGAGCATACAAGGGTGCATGGGGTGCTAACAGTGCTCCTTTTCTGTCTAGATGGTGATTACAAGGGTGTACAGTTTACAATAATTCATCAAGCCACCACTCTGTTTTATGCACTTTTTGTGTATTGCATATTCAATAAGGCTTTAAAAATTCTTTGTTATTTAATGGTGAACACAGACCATTTTACTCTCCTAAGCTTTGGACATGTGCCCAAAATGGCTTCCCAAGGAGAGTCATCTCAAGTCACACAGATTCCTTTGACCCTGAAGATGGTAACTCTCTTCATCTCTCCTGACCTTCAAGGCTTGCTCTTCTCTCATGTTTGCTAACCTTACAGACGGAGGCATTACTCTGGTCCGGAAATCAGTAATCAGCCTGTCTCCTCCTTCTCCCAGGTTGTCTATGTGTGATTGTTTCCTAAACCCTTTTTATTTTCTCCTCTTGCAAACTGTGGAAATTTATCTCCACCCTTCGTGCCCACTACCCAAACCTTAGAACTGCATAACATCTAACCCTTACCGCAGCGGCACATCCCAATGTTTTGTTGTGGTAGTTTCTCTTCTACTCTTCATATAATTTCATTTGCTTTCATGTTTCCAAAGAGATCCTGCTGAAATGCAGATCTCACCAGGTTATATCACGGTTTTAAGATTGTCACAATTTCTCCATCATCTATAAAATCAAGCTTTACCTCTCCACATGGCATCCATGGTCTTCTGTAACCTGTTAAGCACATGTATCTTCACTCTCATTTCTGGTGACTTTGACCACCCGCTGTTTCAATCCGTCTTATCCCTAGGACCTGTCTTCCTTCTGCTGCCAGTAGCTTTGTCCCCATTCTGTGCCTGGTCAGTCCCGCTCATTTTTCACCTGCTCGAGGTCTAAATCAAATGGCATTTCCTCCGTGGGTGCTTCTCTTCTAGCTGGAGCTCCTATAAGCATGGACTCGCATCTCTTTTTCACTATTTCAGTAGTGTGTGCTTAGTTTGATTTTGTTTCATGCACTTTATTCACTAGGTGTTGACATATCTGTCTCCTTTTCAGAACCACGTCACCTCTTTCATGGCTTTGTCAGAGTTAAAGATACAGTTCTTAGGACAATGCTTAGCAAAATGTAATCGAAACTTGTCAAATGAATGTTTGAATAATGAGCAACTCCGCTGGCGACGCTGCGATAGTCTGAAGATTAGGGTATCTGCTAAGTTCCTTTCCTATTTAGTGGTCTATTAGTTGCCGATCCAAAACAAAACACTTAGTAACATGTAACTTTTGGCAGGAAAAATTAAGATCCTCAGGAGTGTAATAACGTATGAACAAGGGTTATTTTTTGTTTGAGTGTGAGGGTTGCATAGACCACCTTCAAACGTGCTCACACACACGCGCGCGCACACACACACACACACATACACACAGACTCACACAGAATAATTTATGAGTTGAAAGGGAAATATGATGTTACTTCTCAACACTCCAGCTTGCTAATTTCTCCTATTTTGTTATTGTTGTTGTTGTTGTTGGTGGTGCTTTAGCTGTGCTTTCTCAGATAACTCACAAGTGAGAAGCAAAAGAATCCCCAGGGTTTAAATGATATGATAACAGTACTTTGCTCTACACTGAGAACAATTTTGGTGAAACAAAGGTTGGTAAGATCCTGTGGATCTCCTTCCGTTTATTCCTCAGAGAAACTCACCGACCACTTGGCTGGGCTTTGCTTTGCCTTCTGGAGGCCACTGCCTCTGAGTTCTCCACATGATTGGGGGAGGGAAACTGTTGATGGCAGGGTTTGCGTTCTAACTGTCCTTCCTAATGAAACTGCTCAAGGTGTCTCAGAGTGATCAGCACTGCAAGACGAAAGAACCTGGCTCTTTCAAAGAACTCATGCATTTTCTAAGTCACCAACATGTGTTAACACAGTTAATTTCACACCCGTCATCAATATAACATAAATAAAAACGCTGCTCCCAATCTGTAGTCAAGATAGCTTTGTGCCTTGTGCCATTTTGGTTTGTTCTGTTTTGGGTTTCTCAGGGTGAAAACCTAGTAACTTGAGCAGAATTCCATTAGACATTTGCTAATTAGGATTAAAGCTATACTGGAGAGAATCTCCTAAATGTGAAAGTTTTTGGAGCCCCCATCTTTTCTTGATGTTGGGTTGGAGGGAGAACAGAGGCCTCCACTGCAGGAGAATTAACTGATAGTCCCAAATCACCTGACCACCCCAGGTCTGCAGCTTGTGGCACACACAATTACAGACAGATTAGGGGTGAGTGAAGCTCAGAGTAGCCTGAGGACACTTCTTTAGTCTCTCTCTTCACATCTATCCATTGGTCCCAGATCAATTGGCAGCTTCTATTTTCAGATGGTGTCTGGGGAGAGGAGCGTTTCTAGCTAGTGCCCAGACAGGAAAGGCCCATGCTTCTGCCTTCTCTTTTCTTTGTCAGAATTGTCCTCCAGGAGGGTGACAACCCCATGGGGCACAGAACACATTTTCTCTGATAACATCTCTTCTTCAGGGCTGCCACTCGCCCTAAGGAATTGCCTTAATAGAAAAATTTACCGTGCCAAGGAGTGACAGTGCACATTGAACCCCCAGACACAGGCCCCAGAGGTACTGAGCAAGGAAGTGTTACATTACAGCAGAAGTGTCACCTTAGGTGATGACTGGTAGCCTCCTATTCTGCACAGGTGCCTCTACAGGAAGCGAGCAGTTGCCAAGGGATGGAGTCGAGGGGAAATCTCCTACATGTGCAAGGAAATGTTAGTCTGTGTCTTGTGAGGGGTTTATGTTCTGAGAAACTGTCTTGTTAGAGACTGTATCTTTTTTTTTTTTAAACCAAGAACATGTATTGGTACATTCTACATACATTGGTCACATTCATTACATTTATTCTGTACCTATACATGGTGCATCTTGGTTCTCCCCCCTCTCCCCCCGCCCCTCCCCTCTCCTCCCTCCCTCCCTATTTACAGCAGGTTCATTCATCATTTTCCATATTTTCCCTTTTCCCTCTCTTTCCCCTGTTGCCTTTCTGCTTTTCCC
>PVJO010011772.1:41904-58443 GCA_004026905.1 Hystrix cristata
TACTCCTCTCCTCTGCACACCATCCTCCTTTTATATAATATCTATTACACCTCTTTGTCCTTATTTACAGTTATGGTCTCTCATATCAGAGAAACAATTTGATGTGTGCTCATGAGTGTCCGATTTATTTCACTTAAGAGTATGTTCTCAAGAAACATCCATTTATATATGAATGACTCTAGTTTATCCTTTTTTATGGGAGTGTAGTACTCCATAGTACAGAAAAACCACATTTTCTTTAGCCATTCGTTGGTTGTTGGACATTTAGGTTGTTTCCAAGACTTAGCTATTACAGATTGTGTTGCTATGAACATGGTGGTGCATACGTCCTTGTGGTATGACAATTTTAATTAAAATAGAGACTGTATCTTGAGCTGAGTTCAAACAAAAATGGAAGACTGGAAACAAGGGTGAAAATCATGGCCAGTGGCAAGATTTGAAACCAGGATGCCTCTGATACCAACCTCTCGCCCAAGCCCAAGTTACCGCCCTATGTCAAGGATGAGGCCGTTCAAAACAAAATAGTTACCGCCATCTTCTGCCTTCATTTCCCACATAGAAGGAAATCAGTGGACAGAGCATTGTCAATGACTATAAATTTGAGAAAACAACTTCTGTAGAAAGTACATTAAAAGTAGAGTATTAAAATTTAAACTTTCAGATTATACTCTTGTAAGAAATGATTTAATACAGGATAAGTCAGAGTATCTGAACTTTAAGCCAGGTTCTGCCATTTACAAGTTATGATATTCTTGGGCAAATTCTTTGAATTCTCTGTACCTCAGTATTGTGCTCTGTAAAAATGACTGTAAAAGTAGCACCTATCACATAGAGGAAGTTTTGACAATTAACTGAAAAGACACATCTTGGAAGACCATGTTTTAACTATTAGCAGTTGTTACTGCCTCTATTCTGAGGCCTACACTAAGGGCAGGGAAACATATACACACCTTGGTGCTGCCGTGCCTGTGTGTTCCTGCACATGACCACAGACGTGGATTCCAGGTGGTCTGTGACTTACACTGTTTAGAAACCAGTGTTTCCACCACCGGCAGGGTCAGCTCATTACAGGGTTTTGAAAGAAACATTTAGATGAATCTTATCTCTTGGGCAAAGTCACTTAGTCTTCAGGAAGAAGGAAAACGTGATGTTTAGGGCGGAGTAACCTGAGGTTGTTGCAAATGTCTCTGGCTGGAACATGCTCTGTGAGCAGCAGGCTGTGCTGTGACTGGGTAGCAGGACTCAAGGGGTGACTAGCAGAGCAAGACCCAGAGAATGATGGCTGCCACCTTGTCTTGTCATTGATGCTTGACTGTGGAAGGCTCTGCGCCTTTTCACATTTCCAGCTCCTTTTTTGAAAGCAGAGATGAAGACAAGACCCCATTATTACGGATATGAAGCAGATCAAGGCCACCTGTCATTGCGACTCAATTCCAGTGTCAGGATCATCCAAAGTTTACATGCTCACAAAGCCCTCGTCCTTCAGCTGTCTAGGTTCCTGAGCTGAAACTGGTGCACACGATCCTCCACTTAGGGACGGCTCCGCTTAACGATTACTCGACTCTAGCAAGGGGTGAAAACATACCCAGTTGTTCTGTTTTCTACTTCCAGTACTCAATAAATTAAATGAGGTATTCAATATTTTGTTATAAAAATCAGCTTCGCGTTAAATGACTTTGCCCGATTGTAGGCTGGTATATGTGTTCTGAGAGTATTTAAAACTAAGTTATGGTGTCCGGTAGATGAGTGAATTTTGAATCTGCCATTTTGGACTTAACAGTATGCTTAATTTATATTGGGTTTATCAGGATGTAACCCCAGCATGAGTTAAGGAGCATCTGTAACAGATTTATTTTCCCTCAAATCTGGAAACTCATTCTAAAATTAACTTGACTGTGTTTTATCAGCTACACACTGCGTAGGGATGCATTTGTCCTTGCTTTTGACCGCTAGCTCCCTGAGAGTGGGGACCCTGTTGTTGATGTATTTGTGCCTTATTTAATCACACGCTGCTTACACCATTTTGATGATGGGGTTAGTTGGAAGGGGAAGAGAAAGTGGGTGGGAATGGAAGGTGAGCAGAGGTCTATCAAGCCTACATCTCTTTGAAATGCTAAATGTCAGTTTAAGACCGGAATATGACAAAGCCAAGCCTCAGAGGCCACCACACAACTCATCTTGCAGCACACAGCTGAGCTGTGGAGGGTGGTGTTGCCTCCGCCATCTAGAGATTCTACACCTAGGCCATGGACAGGAAGAAACCTCCTACTAGTGACACCCTGTCCTCTGCTGGCCTCCTTGGCACATTCTTCTGAGGACTGACATAAACAGGGCCACTGTAAGGAATCTGCTGAGAACTCATACCTTGAGATGATGTCTCTGAATCCACCCATTTGAGGCCCAAACACCACCATACAGGGATACCGAAGTCAGTGTGGCCTGGACTTAAACCACGGTGAGCTTCCGTCCTTCCTTTGGCAGTCCCTCTGCCCCTGGCTCCTCCACCACTGGCCTGTACCTCTTGACACTTTTTGAGGCCATCTACACATTTGGCATCCCCACTTTGCTTGGCATAGGGCAGCACACAGACTTGGAAATATTCTTAATATTCTTAATATCCAGGAGCCTGGGACTGTTCACACCATCTTGGAACCGAAGGACAGGCAATGAGGCCCTTCCCTCTTCCTGAGTCTTATGTACCAGTCCTACTGATTTTATCATTCTGAAAGTGTTGGTTGGCTCTTCCCTTTCACCTAGTGCTTAGTCCCTTTTATTCCTAAATTTCGCCCGGTTTCCTTCACTTTTTGTGTGTATGCCCAACATATTCCAGGGTGACCCCTCGGGAATTTTGGAAGATTGTTTCCTAATGCGGAAGACAATATCTTAATAACCCCAACAGTTTGTGGTTTGTCCTAAAAGTCAGACAAGTGCTACCCAGGTAGCTGGACAAAGTCTCACGTCTTTGAGAAGATGGAGGTCACTCTGAGGCAAAGGGGAATGACCCCTCCCCTCCCTGCATCGCCGTGAGTAGCTGTGTTCCGGGTCTCAGTGGGGGTGCAGGTCAGGGCTGGGCACTGCTCACCACCATGGGCTCCTGACTCCGTCTCTACCACTGGGCAAGCCTGGCCCCACTGGGTTCTGATCCATCACTTCTTGGTACTTCTCTCATAAAGTGACAAGCTGCCTTTCTTTTTTTACATTTTAGGATTCTGCTTTGCTTCTTTTCTTTTTTCTTATTCACAGTCTATGCATGCAACCCCGTCACTTCACAGTCTCAAATTTATTCGATATGAACCCAATCCTTAGGAAGTTTGTGTTTAGAACTGAGGCAAAACATACAGAATAAAGTCTTAATTTCAAAGACCATTATCGTGGAGTTCTGTATCAGTTAAGCCACAGGCTGATACACTGTAATGAGGCCGCCCCAAAGAGAGAGGCTTAATTAGGGCAGAAATGCACTTCTCTTTCCAACAGGTAGATACAGTTTAGACCTGGTGGAGTGTCCATCCTCACCCTGACCTTTAGCTACAGAGTGGCTGCCTCAGCACTCACCATCACATTCATGATCTAGACAACAGAGAAAATAAGAGAACAGGAGTATAATGTATCTATTCCTTCCAAAAACTTGACCTGGATGTGTAAACATCACTTCGAATCTTATATCATTACCTAGAATAAAATCGTATGACCCATGTAACTTCACAGGTAGCTGAGAAATGGAATCTCCAGCTGTTAGAACCAAAAGGTGTACTGAAGAAAACTAGCATCGTCTTCTGCCTTCAGCTAGTGACATTCCAGGATACACGCTCAGTTTCTCTGACTCTGGATGTAGTGAGATGGGAGTGGTGGGGCACACCTGCAATCCCAAAGCTCTGGGAGGCTGCGATAGCAAGCTCGTGAGCTCGAGCCCGGGCTAGGCAAGTTAGCCGTTTAATAAGACTATCTAATTATAAAGAATTAAAAAAAAAAAGACTGGTATAAAAGCACAACTTCTGCACCCCATGCCACTCCTGGGCTTCTGTTGGTCTTGGCAACCAGGAGACAGAGGTGACCTCTGATCCTCACACTTTTTGTTTGGTCTCGTTTTATACGGGAGGCTAGAGAGTTTTTCAGTTTTCTACATGGAAAACACCAGTTTTTCCTCACTTAGAAATTACAGAGACAGTTGCAGCAAGCACAGATCCCCATAGTTGTAAACACAGTTGAAGAAATTTTGATTCAAAAATCCTTTCTACAAGGTCAAGGCCAGAATATATGTTCCAACATGCCATCAATTCTCTAGTAATCATATACTATTTTTTAAAAAATCAATACTGCGGGGTCAGCCTGCGGTATAACACCCATGGAAGAGAACCTTTTGTGGAATTTATTTTCCATTACATTTTTGTCCAGTGCCCTAAATTCCAGGCAAAGTTATCAGCTTCCTACATTCTTTATTCATTCTCCGGGCTTCTCCCTTCCCCCACTGCTCCAGTCGCATCTTCTGAATATGAAAAAGCCATATTCAAAGCTTAATGTATTCCTCCAGAAAAACCTTTCAGGCCATCTTCATAAGTGCCACCATTTCTTATTTAATAAACAATCGCTGTCTCATTAAATGTAAATTAGTCCTTTATCCTTAGCTGTATTTGTTGAATCTATTACTTACTGTGTTTACCAAATTTGTTTCCTTTGGCTCCAAATCTTTCTGTATACTCCTCGTGAATATGAAGTTGAAATGAAGGCACTTTCTGTACATCGAAGCACCTGCATTAACAGCTTCAGCTCGGAACAAGCCCGTCCTGAAGGTGGGCTCCAGCTTCCCCGTGTCCCTCTGGGGGCAGTTCCCATCACCTGGAAATAGTCCAGCAAGATTCCCGGCTGTCCACAGTGCCACTGTGAGCCTCTATCACAAAAAAGACAAATGTTCACCATCCTATGCCATGTCACAGAAGTCAGAGGTGAGATGTAGATGGGATAATGCCATCTTTGAGGAGAATAAGCTTTTGCAGGGTAGATGTGAGTGCAACTTCTGGCACTTGAATTCGCTTGGTCCCAACATGTCCAAGCTGCCTGGCTTAGACGGGCCTAAAGTAAGGTCCATCTGTTCCAGCAGGCTTTCCCTGATTAGATAGGATGCTTGGCAAACAGAGCCCCAGATAATGGATATTGGAATATTTTTACAATTTCCATGCTTGTGCCTAACAGCTTAGCAGTTGGCCCTATGTTTAAAGAAAATGGGTAATAATCATGACTAATGTGGTAATTTCCATTCAAACATTTCAAATGACGCTTAATTAAATCTTCCAATAACATTTGGAAGCAAAGGTTCCTCCTGCCCATGTCGTCCATGATGAAGAAAGTGATAGCGCGGTGGATGGGCCTTTGTGGGCCTCGCCATGGAACAAGCTAGGCATAAATGCTGTGATCACTCATTTATGGAGCACCCTGAATTGCCCTCGCAGCCCCACCCGTTATGCAGAATTGATCTACGGCAGCCGGCTGGGAGGCCACATCGCTCTTGGCAGAGGGCCCCAGCATCCACGGTTGTTTCAGCAGTGTTGATGAGAAGGGGTGGATGAGAAGGGTGGATCTCCCCATTGGTCAGCCTCAGGCTTGGCGAAATGATTCTAAGAGACTCTTCTCCTGCTTGTCCTGGTGATAAAAGACCCAAGTCCGCCCGGATCGTGTGAACTGCCCCTTGTCAGAACCAAGTGGCCACATCTTGAATATACCAGGGATTGTAATGTGTCCCTCAGTGAAATCTTCCTGCGACAGATGCTTCTTTTGATTTTAAAATGTTCAATATGATAACCTTTCTTAATCTCCCTTAAAAATTGTTAATATCCCAAGTCCCGCTAATAATAAAACTCCAAGAGCCTTGGCGTTAGGACAGATTTCAGCAGTCTGCTAGCTGGTCTCCCTAGTTTAGGGATCAGTAACGGAGCCCCTTCGACTCTCCTTGATGCCTAAAGCATGTTCAAGTTCATGTCGGCTGTTTTCACCTGGGGTGGCCTGAAGCCCAGGTCTCCTCTCTGCCCGTCCTGTACACTTCCACTTCAGCACTACGAGGGAATTTTTCCTGTGTTAAAATTGGAATCTATTTTTACTCTGCCAGTCCCCACTGGGGGATAGACTGGCGGCAGAGTGATGGGACAATTTGTTGGTATCCTACATTCATTGTTCCCATCACGCAGAGGACATCAGGGCATTGTCCTTCACTATCTCTCTCCTGGCCCCGGAAAGCCTAATTCCTTCAGCCTTCCATTATAACCTTCCATCTCCACCTCTTTTTCTTTCATTTTCCCGACCTGTGAAATCAAGCAAATAGGATTTACCCTTTGCCCTCTGGGGAAGTTTGAAAATCAATAACATGTCAGGAAAAAGAGGGCATTTATTAGAATTTCACAACATGCTATTTAAACAGAAGAGTCCACGGAGTCACGAAATCAGAAATGACTCTCTTATGTTACTTTTAAAATTCATTTTTCTCTCTTTTATTATTTTTAAAATTTTATTTATTTCATTTTACTTTTGAGCTCTGGTTCAAGTACAATTTGAAATCTTCTGTAAAGGTCCCCAGTGATCCTGAGGAAGCAGGCCACTCACTGAAGCAGACAGAGAGAGGGGAGACGTAGTGGGTCAGGGCTGGGGAGCGACAGCTCCGTCACGCTGACTTATGATGGATGAGGGAAAAGTCTATTTCTCTTCCGCAGTGGGGGAGGTGAAGTGTAAAGAAAGATGCACCAGGAATCTCTGGGCGATTCATCTTGTGGCAGATAAACCCACAGAAGCCGCAGAGTTGTGAGGGGAAGAGAGAACGAATGAAGAATCAAATTCATTATGTGAAGCATAATCTCATGAGGAAATATCAAAATATGTGTCAGCTGCACCCAGGATGGGAGGGCGGGGAGAGGGCAGGGCATTCGCCCACGGTATTTGTCAGCTGCTAAACCAGGCGTGGAAGGAAGCAGCTTCCCCTGGCTCCCTGCAACATTCCTTCCCGCCACGTTCCCAGGAGGCCAGCAGAGCCCAGAGAGAACCGGAGATTCAGTCCTGGAGGACGAAATCAACAAATTTGGCAGGTGCATGGGGAAACCTTTGACTGTCTTTTTTCTCTTCCTAAAATTTACCTCCACCCCGTTCCCTTGTGCTTCTTCATTTCGGTCTGCACAGAAACCTGACACAAACATGCAAACAATTCCATGAAAAGTAGACCATGGTGCTTTCTCTGCACAACGGTTTGGAATAACATCTTCCCTAACCGCTCCTGGTTCATTTCCAGAGTTTAGCTGAGCTCTGCTGAGTCCCAGGCAGCCTTGACCTTGTAAATGAAAAGAGACAGCCCCCCTCCACCCCGCCATCTCCAGCTTGCTCTGTGGGGCTCTGTGGGCCCCGCCTATGCGGCAGGCTGCTGGTACCTGTGCCCTGGTGGCCCCAGCTCCCCAGGCGAGAAGCCGCTGCCAGCTGCCTACTCTGGCCGAGAGGCCAGCTTCAGTCACTTCCGTCTCTGTCCTGCTTCTCGTTCCCACAGTGACCTTGGGCAAATCACCTTCATCTCCTTGAGACTCAGTTTCCACATCTGGAAGGCTGAGATAGTAGCTCCCTGCCTCCCGGGGAGACCTGTGAGGCTTAATTAATTAATGTTTGGCAAAGCTTCCTGAGACCTTTGCTTGAAAGAATCTGTGTGAGTGCAAATTATTATTATTATATCACTGCTGCCTTAACTCCAATTTTGCTTCCAAGGCTAATGATTATTTCTTTCTGAATAAAAAAAGTATTAAACTTAACTCCAAGTAATTTACTGGGTAGTGGGGAAAAATTACCATTTGTCAAGGACGGCGTTTGTCTAAATGGTAATTCCAGCAGCCGGTCTCTGGGGAAGTTTGCAAGAAAAATTTTCCTATTTCACATCTTCCCTGGGCATCTGCTCTTCGCCCCTGCCTGCTCCTCATTCTTCACTCTCTCCCCACCCCTCGCCCCACAGGGGTCACTGCTCAGCTTGGGCCAGGGCAAGACCACCCCAAATGACTGTTTTCACCCTCTGCTGCAGAGTCCACGGATTGCCCTTGTATGACAGCCTTCCCTCCAGCTCCGGACCTTGCTTTGGCTCAGCATAGAAGCCAAATGCTCATTTTTAAGAAACAAAATTTAATAAAATACCTTTGGGTTGATTCCAACTAACTGGGTACGTTCTCTATCAGACTAATTTACTACGTCAAATCAACTCTATCTCCTAAGACAAAGACCCATGTTTTCCAAGAGGATAGCAATAGTGCAAGGTGGTGGCAGCTTGGGTCCCTCACACCACCCTGTCCATGAGTCTGCCAAGTTACTGAGCCCTAAAGCAAACTCCTGGCACTTCTTCTCTGCTTCTTAAAACAGCCTGTGAGGGGACAGGCACTGGCGAAAGCAGAGATATCCTTGCTCCCCAGCTTTCCACAGCCCTGCAGCCTCCAGTACCTAGAAAGTAAACCTAGCCTTTGTTTCTATAATTGTGAGCAGAAGGGACATTTTGGAAGAGGCGCCCTGTTAGTAGTTTACGTCCCTTGCCGGCAGCAAGTGTTCCTTGCAGTAGGAATCCAGGGTCGTCTCCTCACGAGGAGGAACCTGGCTGTTTGCTGTCTGTTTCTTTCTTCCTGGTGCAGCTGGTCCCTAGGCCACCCCCACCTTACTGAATGAGTGAGTGAGTTAGCTGTTATTTACCACAGTCATTCATTTCTCCTGGTTCTGGAGGCTGGCAGTGTGAGTGCCACTTGGTTGGGTGCTGTTGTGGGCTCTCCGGCCTGCTCCCAGGAGGCCACCTTCTCACTGTGTCCTCACTTGGTGTGGGAGGGCGCAGAGAAGCCGGGTAATCTCTTGGGTCTCTTCTTTGTGTTATTATTCTTGCGGCTTTGTAAAATACACTGACATACAAAAAAACTACATGCAATTAATATATACAATTTGGTGAACTTGAACATAATGTGTATGTATATTTTTTCTTGTTTATCACTACAACCAAGGTACTAAATACATCCACTGCCTCTAAAAGTTTTCCTGTGACCTTTAATTTCTCCTGCTTGCTCTTTTTTATTTTGTGGTCAGAACGCTTGACATGAGATCAGCCCTCTGAAGAGCCCAGGCCTTTAATACACATTTTTTTTTTTCCTCTGGGAGTCTTTCTGCAGGGCCGGGTCCTCCCAAGAGTGTTCTTAACACACATACACATGTGTGTCCATACTCCCACTGGCACACACTCATTCACACACTGTTGCACACATGCACACATACTCACACAAACTGATGCACACTTGTTTTCTTCCAACACACTTGACTTCCTTCAGGCCATCTCCATGTGTATGTTTCCAGGTCACAGCATCCTTTCCTTTGCCGGATGCTTAGTGCCTGTCACCTGCTTGTCACAGTATCTGGCACTGGAGGACACGTGCCACCTCGTAGGTCTCACGCATGTGGCCACCTCCCTTGTGTGGTAGACAGCCTGTGAGGTGATAGTCATTCTGCATAATGAAGGGTCACTCTGCCGCTCCATGGCAGCCATGCTGGTTGGGTCCAGCACTGCCCTCTCTGAACACAACAGCACCGTCCCCACAGGATGGCCATATCACCTCCTCCAGTGTTCATCTCCAGCCTCGGTGGCAGCAGGTTTCCTGGACACCGCATGTCTCGTTCTTCTGCGTGTGTCTCTGTCTGAAACGGTGTTAACTCCACTCTCTCTCTGGAAAGACCCAGCCCCTGTTTTTGGTGCAGGTGGAGTTTCTCCTTGGGGAAGCTTGCAGATCTGCTTCCCATCTTCCCAGGTGGGTGGAGGGCTCGGTTCTTCCTCGGTGCCACCGCTGTCTCCGCATGCGTCTGCTGTCTAGTGTGCTCGCCATGCTGGGTTGGACGTTCTTGTTTTCACATCTTCTTCCCCTTCTGGTTTAGGAGCGCCTTAATACCAGCGCCCAACTCTTAGTAAATACTCCATCAGTGAATAAGTGCTTCTATTTACCATTTTTAGAGTAAAAAGTTATTCTCACGTTTGATTCATTTTGGGTATGTGCCAGAAAAATGCCTGGGAAATCAGTAAACCTGTGGGAACTCTGCTATATGATTTCCGGTAAATCTGAGTCCAATGTATTTTGCTGAAATTATCTAGAGTCTCATTGACTTTAACAAAACTTTACTTATAATTTAGTGATTACTCTATTAATCACTATTTTGATTTTTGTGCTGAGCAATCTGCAAAATCAGAAAGTGCCACCTTTGCTCTGCCTGCAGCCTCCTGGGCCCTAAGTTAGGCAGCGCTGTGCTTCAACGAAGGGTGAGTAATCTGTGTGTACATCAGGACTGGAGTGGATGGGAATGAAAATGTGGTGTCAGTATGAGATGATATTATTAGAAACCTGTTAAATGGGTTCCTGGTGTGTGCTTTTAATGTCTCTCCCTCCAAGAAAACTGCTCCACACCATGTCTCATTTTGTGCAGTCAATACAATCCTGATAAGACCTATCAGCGTGCTCATGGTGCTGGAAGAAATTAAACATTTAGGGGACTCCTCCAGCGCCACACTGATTGAGCTCAAATGATGCTGCTAAATTGACAGCTGCGTTTACCTTGCCTTGCAAGTCATCTGTCTTCCTTACAGAGTGTATTACAAATTCCTTAACAGCACAGAGAGAAACAAATCGGGAGCTCCTTCGTGCTCCCTGGACGCTGCCTTCTCAGGGAGGGAGCCCTAGTGTCCCTGCCTCGCCCGTGTGTGTGCACGTGTGGGTGCTCATGTGCTCACTGCATGCGTCAGCCAAATCGCTGCCCCACTCGTCACACACGCAACGTGAGCCTCGGACTGTCCAAAGCTGACCCCCTTCCCCGGCCATTCGGTTAATTGAACCAACCACGCCAACTCCTGAAATGCAAGGACAATATTGTCAGCAGGGGAAGGCACCTTGCACCTCTTAGCCAAATGCGGCATGACTTTAAACCGATTAATAAAACTCTTAAAAGGATAATATTGTTGGGCAAAGTGCTAAGGTTTGCGGCTCTGGCTTGGGTTGTATTTTTATTAAGCTGTAAGCTGTGTTCTAAAAAAGAGAGAAGGAGAAGAGGGAGCAAGAGAGAGAGACAGCGACTTTTATAGCCTGCAGCCTCTTGTTTGCACATTATTTTCCGAAGATACTCAGTAGAATATCAATTGTCTGTGATTAGAAGTCCTGCCAGGTACTACCTTGAGCAGAAGAAGCAGTAGAAGGAAGCGCCACACATTTTAGACTTGGGAAAATGGCTTGGCTGAAATTTGACCCTCAAGGTGGGCAGAACTGAGGGCCTGCAGGGATTGGGGCAAGTGGGGGGATGGGCAGGTCCCTGTCACCAGGTGGGTCCTGTGAAGGGCTGGGGCAGGGAGCCCTGGTGTGCACTGGACAGGAGACTTATGAGAAATGCAGAGCCTGGTCAGGAAAACCAAGGGGAGCTCTGAGCAAGAGCACATCAAACGACTTCCCACAATGCGAAGGGAAGTGAGTGGGCACTGGCAGACCAGGTCTGCGTCTCCTCATACAGATGCATGGAAGGTAAAAAGCCCATCTCCAAAAGGACAGGGCAGAACAGTGGGCAGTAGAGGCTGGGGAGGGTGGGAGGACTGGGCAACAGGTACCAAAATCCAGCTAGGTAGGAGGAATAAATTCCTGCGATCTACGGCACGGGAGAGTAACTGTGCCTTTGAATAGTTCATTATGTACGTTACAAAGAACTAGAAGGGATGACCATGCAGGTCTCCAGCACAAGGAAATAATCATTGTTTAAGGAGATGGAAATGTTTATAACCCCGATTCAGTCATCATAGACTGTACACAAACATCAAATCATCACACCGTACCCCCAAACTGCTGCTGAGGGCCCTTTCCATTAATCCTTCCATCCCATGAGTTATAAAATGTACCCTGGGGGTGGGTGGGGATTTAGCTCAATGGTAGAGGCTAGCAAGCACAAGGCCCTGAATTTGATCCCCAGCATCCCCAAAAATGTACCCCAAACATGAAGAAAGTAGTTCTTTTCTCTAGTAAAAATGATCATAAATCTACAGTTCTCCACCCAGATGAATTCACAAAGATGCTACTTGGGCCATTCTCATTTGTCCATCAAAATAAGAAGGTGGCACCACCCAAGGGGGGAAAGGGGGATATGGAATCTCAGTAACATCCACATTCTTGCTAATGTTTGTAGTGGCACAAGTGTTGTCGTAGAATATGGTACATGCTCAGTGAATGAATATAGTAGTAAATAATAATAATGGCATTATTATTATTATTACTTCTATATCAGCATTTACGTGCCTGCCCTGTGTACAGACAGTACTGTTCTGAGTGCTTCATGGTGTAGTAAGTCATAGAACCATCTCAATAGAGGGGAGAGAAATTCTGTTTCACTGGTGAGGAAACTGAGTTTACCTTGCCCAAATTATTTACAAATTATGCATAGGAGAATAATCTCCTCATCAGGAAACAGTAAGGGACAGAGCTACCAAGTGAGCCAGCACCCTGGAACACCTGCTATGTGTCTGCTGGGCTCAGGTTTAGACTGTATCTCAACGATCTTCATAGAAATTTTGTGAAAGGGGAGGATATTAAAACTGCTCTACAGATCAAAAAATCCACTGTCATGATACTCTCCACTTTGTGGGTCTTCGTTTTACAGATGGGAAACTGAGTTTTTTGTTGTTGTTGTTATTTTGGTTTTTTTTTTCTCTTTGTTTGTTTTTTTTGGTGCCAGGGATCAAACTCAGGGCCTTGTGCTTGCAAGGCAAGACTTTAACCACTGAGCTAAATCTCCAGCCCAGGAAACTGAGTTTTGGAGAGAGGGCCAGTCAGCTACCAAAAGTCATACAGCTAAAGCCAGAAGGAGGATTCTAGGCCAGATCTAGGCTCTGAAGACAGAGTTAGGTGTACTCCTTGTCTTATACCAGGTCGCGGTCACTCTCCATGTGGACACCTTTGTTCCATTCTGATTGGCGGACTGTGTCAGAGGACAGTCTTCAGATGGCTTCCTACAGCAGGGGAGGAGGGAACCACCCTGTCTCAGGAGACATCCAGCATCACCACAGAGAGCAGCGGCAGAGGGCTTCTCCTGCACAGGTGGGGCTTCGAGTCCTGTCTCGTCGCTCCTCTCTCTTCTCCGCTGGCTTCTCTTCCCGTGCTGGTCAGTAGAGAATGGAGTGGGGCTCCTGGAAGCCTTCAGGTCGGCTCAGCTCATTAGCATATGAGGGAGGTAGTGGCAGTGGAGATTGTTCCAAACCCACAACTTACATCACTCTGCTTGACCCGGTTACGAGCATTAAATCGTAGCTCCCAGAAGTTTTCTCTCTTTCTTAGAATCTTTAATGAAATATAATTCACATACCACTCAATTCACTTATTTAATGAAGTGTATAAGCTAAATGCAATGAGATTAAACTCTTTTTATTAACAAATACTTGGTTTTTTGAGAAGTTATTGAGTTTGTATTTATCACTATGATCAATTTCAGGACATTGTCACTATTCCGAAATGAAACCGGCCTCCCCTCAACTGCCCTCTCCCAATCCCTCCATTACCCCAGCCCTAAGCCACCACTAACCAGCTTCCGGTTTCTATGAATTTGCGTGTTTAGACATTTCATGTAGGTGGCATCATACGTCATTTTGTTTTTTATAATTGGCTCCTCTCACACTGTGTATATCCTGTTTCCAAGTTTGGTGCCTATTGTAGCACATGTCAGTGCTGCATTCCATTTTATTAAATCATCTCTTTTTTTCCTTGGAATACCTTTCACTGAAAATTCTTATTTCCATTTCCAGATTCAGGTCTTCTTTTCTCACTTTTCTGGGTCCCAGAGAGACCTGAGCTTTTTTGGCTCAGGCTGCAAGCTCACCCTCCCAGCCTCTGAAGTCCGGTCAGAGGGGAGATGTCCTTGTCTAGCCTGTGGTCCCCACTTGGGGCAGCTCCTAGGACTCCTGGGGCTCAGTCTTTCCTCTTGTCTTTTCTTTTCTTCATTCCTGCATTCTGTATGGGAGTCATTTCATCTGTCTGTTTCATGCTTCTTTTTCTTCTGTCTCTCAAGCTTTCTAACCCCCTATTCCCTAACAGCAAAGTGTTCAGACTTCCCAGGGTTTGTTGCAAAGGCTGAGTCTCAGACCTCCATTCCAGGGTCTATTGTTTGGTCATCTGAGTCACCATTTTTCACACGATCCTCAGGACATCTTGCAGTGCTGGTCCTAGGACCTCTCTCTGGCTCTCTTCAATTAGCATCCTTGCCTAGGGACTAGAAGACCTCTTCATTTCTTGGTTAATGCGCTGTTCATCCAGGAACATCAATTTCTTATCAAGTTTACCGAAGTCTTCTTTCCATCTCTACTGTCCCAAATTCAAAACCCAGTTACACCTTCCTGCCCTTCTGTAAGCACTCTTGAATTTAAGGCATGCCAGGTGCAAGGCCTACAGAGGTAGATCACCATGGCCTTGAGCTGAAGAAGCCCTTCCCAGGAAAAATCCCATGTGTCATTCGCTCCTCATCCACTCCCTCTCCATCTCTGGTGTGCCACTGCATGCCACACATGCACACATGCTGTGAACACAAAGGCCACAGTGGTGCACAAGACATGCTTGAGGTTAAAAAAGAAACATACAGTGCAGAAAGAAATAAGATCCACTCTGGGTGTTTGGTGCAGTGGGGAAAATTAAGAAAGGTGTGGGGTAGAGAGACACCAGAAAGAGGCCAACTTCTCTGGAAAGCATGTGTCAGTCAGTTTTCCATCGCTGTGAAAAAAAAAAACACCTGAGAAAATAATTTAAATAAAGGAAATGCTCATTAGGGTTATGGTTGCAGAAGTTTTAGTCCTTGGTCACTTGGTCCTGTTCCTGTTGCTTTGGGCCTGTGGCAGCACAGTACCTCATGGTGGGAGCGCATGGTGGGTAGGGGACAGACTGAGAGGAAGCAGAGGGTCTGGGTCCCGATATCCCCTTCTAGAACACACTCCAGTGCCTAACTCCCTCCCACAAGGCCTCGCTTCCTCAGATTCCACCACCTCCCAAGAGTGCCACAGGCTTGTGACAAACCCTTGGGGCTCTGGGGGACACTGAAGAGCCAAACCCTAAAATACAGTATCCAGAAGGCCTGTAGGGAGCTGAGCCTGAGGAATGAGAATGCGCCCTTAGGAAGAGCACATGCTGGAGATGGCCGGATCAGTGCAAGATGCCACAGCCAATGCCCAGCCAGTGGTCCTTCCTTGTGAAAGAATCCAGCAGGATGATTCTTTGCACTCACGTTCAGCAACCAGCTTCCCCTGACTGGCCTACACACACTTCACCAAAAGCACGTGGAGCTAAGCAGGCTTGAGTAGAAGGGGCAGAACTCATCAGGACGACTAGGGTGCTGCTACACTCTGTTCCCACCCTCCAGCACACTGTGGAGGCTGATCAGGCAGAGGACAGAAGCCCACCATGCCTAAGGAGCACAGGGAATTCAACTTGTTCACAAATTCAGAGAGAATTCTAAACCCCATGGATAACCTTGAAAAAGATGTCATTAGAGCAAATTAAAAGGAGCGATCTAGGAGGTCATGAGTTTGTAGGGTCTTTGCCAATAAGTAATAGACAGGTTAAAGTGACAATTTAAAAATAATAACCATTTACTCAATAAACAGGATTGTTTGTTATGAGGCAAGCATCGCAGGCTCAGAATGAGCAAGAGTTACTCTTTTGTTGCTGGAATAAAATACCTGACACCAACAAGTTAGTGGAGGAAAGGTTTATTTTAGCTCCCAGTTCAGAGAGGTTTCAGCTCATAGTTGGCTGGCTGCAAGGTGGGGAGGCAGGGCAGAGAGGCCTCCCAGAGGAGAATTGGTTCATGGTAGGTAGCAGGAAGCAGAGCAACCTTCTTCTCCTTGCCCCTTTTTTAATGCATTCAGACTACATGCCTATTGTTTGGGGTCATCCACCCCAGGGTGGGTCTTTCCCCTTCAGTAACCTGTCACCCACACCCAGAACTATGCTAAACCAATCAGTGGACTAATCCAGTATTACATACCCATGATCCAGTACCACTTGCCCATGAGCCAGTCGCTCCCCAAAGCCCCACCTATGAGCGCATGAGGCTCTGGGGAGACATCTAGGTATAAACCACAACAACATTTCGTACTCTCCAGGCATGTAGAATACCAGAGAAGACAGCCGTAAAAGAGACAGGCAGGGCTGAGGAAGCACAGCTGTGCAGTGGCTAAAAAATTGACTTTCAAACCAGATGTGCTAAATTCCAGGGAGACCATGTAGCCATGGGCAAGTCATTAGCTGCTCTGTGCCTTGAATTATTGCTATTTAAAGTAGGGGAAAACAGTCGTAAGAATTCAGTGATGGAAAGAGTATTTCAAACAATACTTAGTGCACATTAGATGTCCAAGCAATAGCTGTTGGATCACTAACCGTATCTGACATGAATGGGGGAGGGGGAGAGGAAGGGAAGTGAGCTTCATATTTGATCTGGAAGGCTCTCTTTGATGAAATGACAGTTCAGTGGCTCTTGATGATTTACGTATATTAACATGAATCCAAA
>PVJO010011773.1:0-58360 GCA_004026905.1 Hystrix cristata
AGATTTGATTCAGGATCATCACGATGGACTTAGGGACCATAGCAGATTTTGTGTGTGGGAGGGTGGGGCCTAATTTCTATCATCCACTGCAAAATCTGGTGCATTATTCATTTTGGATAAAATGAATCATAGACCAGTCCAGATTCATGGTGGAGAGCTACATAAGACTGTGACTATCAGAGAAGTGGCTTATCTGTGTCTGTCTTTAGAAATGAGCTCCCTCAGTTTGTTACATGTGGCCCCAGGGAATGGGTGATGAGTCAAGTTTTCTGAGAAAGATTAAGGTTTATTTTATGGAGAGATAAAATGACAGGTATATACAGGCTATATGGGACCATTGAGAGACTGGACTTACTGGAACACCAAGTGTAGAAGTGCTGAGGACATTTTTAGAAGCCAAAATCATGCCCTTCTCCTATCTACTTGACCTGTATACTCTTGTATCAGCTTTATTTTATGCATGAAAGAGTAAGACTTTCCATTTAAGAAAGAGATGGCTTATCATATTTCTTTTTAGATTTCTATTGAAATGCTAACTGGATCTAGATTATTAATAACAGTGGATGTTACTCATCAGAAGTTTCCACCTGAAGGAATATCTGTACTAATTGTCCCAATGTATTTCATTTATTGACCCATTTTTTGCAGTTAGTAGATATTTTCTATGCACCTGCTAGAGGTCAGATGAGTACTCTCCTAGGTAAGTGTATTGGTCGCTTTCTCATCACTGGGACGAAATACCTGACACCCATAACTCAAAGGATGAGAGGCTTATTTTGCTCATAGTCTTCGGAGGATTCAGTCCACAGTCAGCTGGCCTGAAGGCAGAAATGGCCTGGTGGAAAGCTGTGTGGTGGACAAAAACTTCAGCCCGTGGTGGCAAGGAGGCCGATAGAGAAGGGAGGAGTAAGGGCCAAGAGTATGCCCTTTCGGGTTACACCCTGGTGACCACCCCTAGTCAGGCCCCACTTGCTAACAGCACAACCAGCCATGATCCAATCACCTTTCAAAAGCTCCCCCCTCAATACGCGAGACTTTTGGGGGCATTTTAGACCTAAAGCATAACTGTACAGAAGGTGGAGGAGGCCAGGAGAGGTTTGGGGAAGGAGGCACCTGTGAGCCTGAGGCTAGAAAGAGGAGCCTCACTGGGCAGGCTGCAGGTGGGGAAAATGCTCCGGAGCGATGACTGCGGGCACACCGTGTCGCACAATTAGCACATATGCCAGAGCAGCTGTCAGCACTGACTGAGCTGCAGAGGGTCGCGCAGGAAACAGCTTAGAATTTGCAGGTCCTGTGGTCTCTGCTGCAGTGATTCACCTCTGCGGTCCCTGTAAAGAGGGCCATAGTCAGTATGTTCATGAATAACTTTCCTGGTACCACTAAACTTTATTGGGACCCATGGACCACCGATTGCGGGCTCCTGGTCTAGAGAGGTTCTTAGACTTGGGATGGTTAAATATCTCCTGAGAGGCTACTTAAAGCAGATTATGGGTCCCCCCCTCATGGGTTTCTGATTTAGCAGGTCTGGAATGGGGTCTGAGCACTTGCATTGATAACAAGCTACCAAGGAAGGCTGATGCCTCTGGTCCCGGCCCCAGCTCAGTCCACTTACACCCACTTTCCTCTGTCACTTAGTGTTCAAGATTTTCCCCAAAGCTGACACTCTGAGGTGTGGAGCTGCTGAGGTCTCCTGCAGGGCTGTGAATCTAGTACACAGTCCTTGCCCAAATGAGCTCTCAGTTTGACTTCTTGTGTCCTTGTCCCCCTCTCTCTATGCAGCTACAACTTGTCCTCACTTACCTTCTGGCCCAGCTGCACTGAAGTGCCCAGTAACTAGTTCTCATATCACCAGAGACAGGTGTGAGTGGGTTAAAATGCTGTGTCCTTTTCCTTCTGAGTTTTGAACTCACTGAGAAACAGTCACAGGAGACAGAAAGGATCTGGACATGTCATTATTTAAGATAGTAATTGCAAACATTTTTGTAATATTTATAATGGCTAGGCTTTCTTCTTAGGTCTTTAGAGACTCATTTACACATCCCAGTGACACCACAAGTTAAGTAGAATTATTGTCCCCATTTTACTGATGGGGACACCAAAGTATGGAGAGGTCAGTGGCTCCCTGGAGAACATAAATTGTGCTTCCCATTTTGCCAGTGTGTGCACCTAGGCATGGAAAGGAAGAGGCTTGCTCAAGGCTCCATGGGCCAGAGTTTGTTCATTGCCCTCTTTGCTCAACTTGGTACATGTCTTTGTCACTTTCCTCATCACAGGAACAAGACACTGGACACTCATAATTTAAAGGGAAACAAGTTTATTTGGATTCATAGTTTTTAGAGGTTTCAGTCCACGATTGGGTGTCTCCTGGGCAGAAATAGCATAGCAAAAGGGCCTGCTGTGGAGGAATGTGACCAACACATCATGGTGGCCAGGAAGTAGAGAGAAAGAGAGAGAGGGGGAGGGAGGAAAGAGGAGCCTGAGAGAGATAAACCCATCCAGGTCATGCCCCAGTGACCCGCCTCTTCCCACTGGGCCCCACTTCCTAACAACACACTCACCTACAGTGTCCCTATGATCCAGTCACCTCCAAAAGCCCAGCTGGGAGCCCATGAGAGTTTTGGGGGTTTCTTGTTCTAAATTGCAACCCTACCCAGCCAGGCAGGCAGAGTGCTGGAGGAGGCGGGTCTCTCTGGATGAGGCAGGCTTGTCCTGCTGTTACTGAGTGAAGGAGAGGAGCTTACGGCTCTGGAAGACTGTGTCAACACGGTGGAGTTGTGGACCGATGGCTCTGCTTCTCAATACCCACCTGATAGGTCACCTCTTGCATGGGGGACAGGGGAACCGGGTTACAGAGTGAGAACTTCAGTTTTCCTGTGGGAGGATGAGGAAGTTCCCACCCCTCTACGAACTCACCTGATCAGACCTTCGCCTGAGCTGTCAGCCTGGGCCTTTCCGCAATGCCGATGTCTGCCTGCTTCATGGAAAAAGGCAGCAAGCTGGGCTTCTCTGCACCCCAGAGCTGTTGGAATTCAGAATGTGTTTGGTTGGGGCTACATGCTGTGAAAGCTGAGGAAGGTTCTGGAAATATGAAAGCATGTTCAACTTTAACAACTTGATATTGGGTGAGAGCACGTGTTCTGTACAAGTGGGTTGCTACTACTGTGTAAGAAAATGAAATGAGAAAAAGTTGGGAACCGTTATTGGAACCCAAATCAAAATCAAGAAGTTGCAAAGGGAAGCTGAAACTCTGAACGTCTCTCTCTGTGCCTGCAACTCTGAGTGGCTTCTGGCAATGCCAGTGCAGGTGGCCATCGTGGGAAGTGGCGTCTTGGAGACAGGGCCCGGCTAAGGTGCTGGATTCTATGCCATCTGCTGTAACTGTAGGCACCCTGATCTGCTCTGTAACTCTCCAGCTGTGAAGTGAAACAAGGAGAGATGACACCTCACTCTCCAGAAACAGCCTCTGATGGGAACCGTCTATTATGGAGAGTCATCGGCAGAATAATGATGTCTCCTCTGAGTTTCTAATTTCTTAAAAATAATTTAAAAAAATGTCCTTTGCTCTCCTCAGTCGGACAGGACATCAGTGTATTGACCTTTACGGACTCCGCCAAGTGCCTGGCGGGGGTTCCGTGTCTGGGAGGGGTAGCCCTGGGGGCGGCACACCTCCACCTCCGTCCACCTCCTCGGGTGTCCAGGCAATAGCTTACATGAAGCTGAAAGCATGGGCCTCTCTTTTTGGAGCAGGCCGCCGAGGGAAGGGAATGTGGGCATCTTCCCAGACATGGCCCCATCTGTTCAGGGTGTCCTCTTCCCACCCCTGACAGCTTTCAGAGCAAACTTCATCTTAGAGGGGCAGGGAGAAGGATTTGGTTCTTTTAATGAAAACTATATGACGTTCTTAATTTCCGTGTGATTTTCCAAAGGACAGATTTCTCAGTTTCTTTGATAACATACATTACACAATCCATTTTACCACCATGCCAGCAATCGTGCAAAGAGTCGGGAGAAAATTTAAAAAGTGTCTCCTATAACGTGAGCAAAATGATCTGTCAGCGGAGCTTGTCAGTTGCTTTATAGCATCTTTTGTTCATAAACATGATATGACGCTTTATAAATCATTAGGCTCTGGCTGCATTTTAGGCATATATTACAGAAAGTCAATGAAATGTCACTGGAAAAAGTGTTTTAATTGAACTTGGAAGCAAAGAAAATATAAAATTTGTGAGCTGTACTAGACAGCAGAAGTCTCTTTATGTGCGTGCCAGGTGACACCCATGAGTATCGAACTGCCTGGCATCTAAACGCACATGTGCAAACGCGGGTCATTTATCTAATGGAACAACGGCCCACAGGACAACTCCATTCATTTCCAAGTAATGTTGGCTGGGATCAGACCTTCCGAAATGCATACGAACCCACTTGCTCCCCAAATTAGCCTCCTGCCTCTGCCCTGGAAGCTTCTTAATGGGCTGCATATAATAATGCAATTACAGTAGGCGTCTGCACAAAGCTTAATCAGCAGCTTTGGGGACAGCTTTCAGGAGGAGGGCGTGCAAGGTGTTGCCTTCGCTCCTGTCCCGGGAGCCTTTCTTCTTCGCATGTGCCCATTTGCAGGTGTCTATCACAGGCTCTCAAGTCATTTACCATTTACACATTTGCTAATTGTTCTTCATTCTTCAGTGTTTTCCAACCTCAGACATTTCATATCCATCTGTTCTAACCAAAATCTTTTCCATCAAATTGAAAGCCCCTCCAAATGATTTCCTAAGATTATTTTTTTACTAATTGCCACTCTAGAAACCTGGCTATTTGAATTGTCTTTTTACTTTGGCGATTGGTAAGAAATACCTTTTTCTGACATTACAAAATAACTAGTTTTAGTGCAAATCATGGGGGATGCCTGAGAAATTGCAGGCTGAAGACGGGAAATTCTTACTTTCTCTTTTTTTTCCATCTGTCCCTCCTTTTCTCTCCCTCGCTCTTTACGTTAATGTATCCCCCCCCCGCTCATTTCTTCTTTTGTTTCTGCTCTTCCTCCTCCCTCCTCCTCTCCCTTCTTCCCCCCTCTGCCCATCCCACCTCTCTTTCTCTGAACACTCACTGAGACCCTGCTGTATTTCAGAAACTATTGTACGCCCCGGGGGACAGCAGTAAACAAAATTAAGTAAGTTTCTTCCTGGAGCTTACATTTGAAAGAGGTGAGAAATATAATAAAATAAGTGCAGATGATGTATACAAGGAGTGATTGGAAAACACGGTGTGTGAGACATATTGCTGTTGACCTCCCTTGAAATGTGCCCCCTTACTTTACATTCGTCCTGTCTTTCTTGCCAGTTTCTGAAGCAGCTCCAGAAGTCCTGTTTTATGGATGTCTCTAATGATCCTGTCATGGCTGCCTCGATGTCCTGAAGTGATCAAAAACATCTCTATTTCATGGTCACTTTGACTTTGGGGAAGAGGCAGAAGTTGCACAGTGCCAGACCTGGTGAATAAGGTGGGTGAAGACACAGAGTCCTGTTTTTATGAGGCTGCCTTTCTGCTGGATGGCACTTGGCAGCAGTATTCACTGTCTTTTTTTATCATGTCTTATAAAGGCACTCGTGAAAGAGGACTTCCAGACCTGCTTCAGACGCGGGCAAGAATGATGGGACACGTGTGCTTAAAGTAAGGGGGAGTATTTTGAGGGGGATCAATGGCAGTGCATCTTTTAATGTAATAAATATTTTTATTTAAGGATTCGGTGTATTTTTCCATCCTGTCGTATACACGCTGCCCTATATGTTAATGAACACACCTGTGTAGATGTGTGATAGACGCAGACATGGAGCAAGCCGAGGTGCAGGTGGCGCCCAGGCCCCGGCAGCGATGAGTGTGATGGCCAAGAAGACGGCCGCTAGTGGGTGGCAAGTGCAGGGTGGGTGCAGTTCCACCTCGGCTGCTTCTGAGAGATGGCGAGTGAATGGTTCTGGGAGTGAGACAGCAGTCTAGGTGGCAGGTGTGGCAGGAGGAGGGTGCTGCTCCCTTAGGAGACGGAGTGAGCCAGTGTGGCAGGTGCAGTGTCAGCTCAGGAAGGCAAAATGAAGTCATGCAGCCAGCAGGGCCACCTATCGCAGGCCTGGTGCCTTAGAAGAGGCCCTCAGCTTGTCCCGGGAGATGGGAGCCCATGAGTGAGCGGCTTGGACTCCAAGAAAAGGTGACCAATGGCTTTGTGAAGAGTGGACTGCAGAGTTGGTGACACATGGCAGGAAAGCGTGTGAGAGGCTGGGTGGACATGGTCGGGGGAAGGACTTTGGCCTGCCATAGTCAGGTGGTACCTGTTACATTTTGCAGCTTTCCGCCAGGTGAGGAGAGCAGCAGAGAGGGTGGGAGGAGAGGTCAGCAAACAGCTGCCAGGCTTGCAAACGGAGGAGGGAACTAGATATAGTGACTTGGGGAAATGGCAAGAACTATCGACAGACTCTCTGCAGAACTGACCTGGAGTGGCGTTTAGAGCCTCAATCTCTTCTCGCATTCCAGTAAAAGCCCTGGTGCTCATTCTTTGCACATGAAGCTCTAGCTCTGTCCTCAGCAAGGACACACTAAATATGTGTCCTGGGGAAGTTCCTCCAAAAGGAACTTTGGAAAAACAATACAGATGGAAAAAGTGAAATGTTTGTTCGTGGTCCAGATTACAGTTATTTTAGGAGTGGGGTTTAATCATGGAAGATGGAGAAGTTTGAGGCTCCCAAGGCCAGCACCCAGTCCAAGGGTTGTCTTGGCCACCTAAGCAGACTTGATGAAGATCCCACCATGACTTGATTAGTAGTTGACAGAGAGGTATTCGAAGGAATTTAATCAGAGTTCAGGTATAAGAAGGCTTGAGATGGGGAAGCTTAGTGCTACATGTTAGGAGAAGGTGCGCCAGGATAGATACAGCACACCCGAATGGAGATAGATTCTTACTCCCCTCTTAAACTCAGTTATTGCCCTGTTTTAGGGTTTTCCAAATACCCTTAATTGTGTCTCATCAGTATTCTGGAGATAACAATCATCCCCACCTCACTGAGATTTTGTAAGGTTTAACAATGATAAAGCCATGCTAAAAATAGTGTGCCGAGCACACAGGAGCCACTTAATAATAATAATAATAATAATAATAATGACCTTGATAATTTTGATAATACCACCTATTATTATATCATTAAACATTATGAAATTTTCAAAAGTAGACTCATTTTGATTCAATGGAATGTAGTAAGAAAATGATAGTGTATTTTTGGTACAGAAGAGGCATTAAACACAGTACTTGAAATGACACTTGGGAGAGGGTGCTGTGACAGAAATTCAGCTTCGGTGCTGAAACGGGCCTTGAGACAAAACTCCTGGAAGCAACTGGCAGCCACCCTTTGCATTTTGTGCTGTTTGCTCTCTCAGGGGAAGAGAGACTGGGACTCAGTGCTGTCGGGGGAATATTGCCTTTTGTATCTCAACGAGCATAAAAATAACCACAAGCATCCAGGCGATCTGTTTAGGATCTGAAAATGGAAGAGATTTGGGTGTTTTGCTCCTGTCTGTGGGGAGGCTTCAAGCAGATCATGAAAGCTGTGAAAGTTTATAGGGTTTGGAATTTGACATGGGTGTTGCTGCCTTCCGGAGCAGGGCCCAGGGCGATGGTTTATCTGTGGCTGTGCAATAAATCACCGACTGCCATCGTGGGTAGCAGCCCTTTTGTCTCCAATGTGCTCAGTCTAGGGCTGGGGCGCAGCACCCAGGGCCGTCCATCCTCCTGCCACTTCCCCAACTTAGCACACTCCACGAAGGCTCTCTGACACTTTCTGAGAGTTGTTTTGAGAGGCTGCCTTTGTTATAAACAGCAAGTTCCAGAAGACTTGTTGGAGGGATGCCCAATAATCAAACTCCAGTGAGCAAGTTTGAGGTTGAACATCTGGGGCCATGGGATGACCAGCATGACTTTCTTGGCCCACCCTCCCCAGGCTGAGCCCCAAGGGTCTACACCTGCTGCTGCAAATCCGTGTGTGTGGGGGTGTGTGTGTGTGTGTCTGCTCTGGGGCTGTGTGGACTGCATTCAGAGCTCAGCTATGCTAGACCAGTTGGGGAAACGGTGTGTAGGAGAAGTATGCAAACCGCCAAGCGATTAAAGACAAAATACAACAAACAAGATTAATGGTGCAGATTACCTTGTAATCAGTTCTGTCTGCGTGGTTTTAGGAACAGAGCACTAATTTTCAACCTCGAAAGCTATCTCAAACATACTCCTTTTCTAAGTGGGTCATGTGACCTCCTGGATGTGCTGGGGCTGGCGCAGACATGCTTTTGGTCCTTGGCAATTTCTGAGGCATCCCTATTAGTTGTTATTTCCAGGCTCTGCAAAAGAGAATGGAGACCAGAGAGTTGCTTCAACCCGTAATGGAATCTAAGACATTTCTAGAGAGGAGGTAGCAGCAGAGGGCAGAAAGGAAGGGAACATGGGAGAGAGGTAGTTTCTAGGTAGGAAGCAGATGACATGGACGTGCTGGGAGGAGACAGACCTGGATCCTGAGCGAGGAGGCAGGAGGGCCACAAGGTAGAGTAGGTGTCCCGGGTGGAAAGGAGGACTGGGGAGGGGAGAGGAAGACAAGAGAAGCTGGGGAGCAGCGAGTGAGAATGATTGTCAGGACTCACAGAGGGCTCCCTGTCCACTGGATGTGGTGCACGCGAACGTGTGTGTGTCCGTGTTTCTACGTTGTTTTAATGTACAGGTGAACTGTCTGGGCTCAGTGAGGTGCCGTTACCTGGTCACACAAGTAGTGGTGTCGGACTCTGCTGGAGAATCCTGGCCTCAGCTCGAAGCTCACACATTGCTGCCTCTCTGGGGACCTGCTCCTTGCTCCTCTAGAAAAACCTGGCCAAGGTGCTCCCCAGGGCTCAGCTGTGCACGGGCCTCTTCCAGTTGCACTGAGATGGCGGTCGCAGGGCCAGCTATGTGGGTCCCGAGCCCTGGTGTCCAGGCAGCCTCCTTAGGGCTGTCCGAGGGGTCCCAGCTGACCTTCGCACTTGCAGAAATTGGTTTCCAGTGAACATAGACAGTGAGCAGCAGGTGCTAATGTCCTTATGACCTGATGGTGCCATTTCTGCTGTTATTCATTATTATTAAAACAGCTTGTAAGTTTTAGTCATGCTGAAAACATACTTTTAACCCAATTCAGGACAAGTCTTAAATTTAATGCCTTACATGCAGTTTAATTTATTTATTGTATTTCCCCACTATATCAGCCTCTATTTGACTCATTCTGGACAGCCATCGCTTCCTGAAACAAAGAGATGTCCCTGCCCCCCACTTCCCTCTGGACCTCTTAGATTCTTAAATCACGACTTCCAATCTGCATTCTGTCTCCACTGATTTCTCTCTCGTGAGTATTCCTGTAAATGGAATCATACAGAGTGGCTTTCTGGCTTCACTTAACCTAATGTTTTTGAGGTTCATTCATGTTCTAGCATGCGTCCCTGCTTTATCCCTTTTAAAGGCTAAATAACTTTCCACCTTCTGGGCAGACCATGACTGGATGATTCACCTGGGTCTGGGCACCTGTCTTCTGGCCGTGGGAGCAGTGCCGCCCCGGTGCGCCTGCGCGTCTGCTGTTGGCTTGTCAGTTGCCTTGGGCTCGCACCTCCGAGTGGGATGGCGGGTCACTGTTCACCAGCACATCCTTTCCCCAGCCACGCCGTGCCTGCTGCACCAGGGAAGCAAAGTGCCGCTCTGTTTTCCCAGGGCTCTGGCGGCTGATTGTTAACTCATCCTGCCCTTTTCTCTCCAGGGGATCCTGACTTGACTCAGGAACACAGCAGCAACCACTGCACTTGTTTAGAAAACTTTCTTCAGGGACTGTTCCGGGAGCTCTTTGAGATGGACCCAGTCCTGTCACTAGAGAGAGCCCTTTAAAAATTAGTGTCTTCTTTCTAAGGAGAGCAAAGAATATTCAAAGAATGTTAAGAAGTATAAAATTGCAAGATTAAAATACTAACACAAATCTGAGCACTGTAATTCAATTTACATATTTTATCCAATGCTACAGTGGCAAAAGTAGATTTGGGCTTTTAGGGGCGGAATTTTCCCTTGCTCGTCTGTCGGTGGAGGCAGAGGTTCTGGAAGGAGTATTAGCTGGGAATTATTAAGAGAATGCTTACCAACTCCGAGGAGTTTGGGGTAGTTAACATGGGGAAGTTGCTTAGGTTTTAACGTCTGACACATGGTGTGTCGAAGTCATTCCTGCCCTGGAGGCAACCAAGGTTAAGTGAGGTCCCAGCTCAGCAATCACAACCTTGACTGCACATGGGGTAGCCTGGAAAGCTCACCCCAGGGGAAGCCCGGGTCTCTCCACAGACATTCTGCTTCCTTTATCTAGGCATGTGGCTGGGCCTTTTGGGTTTGGTAAAGCCTCCCTCTTCCCCTTTACATTCGAAGTGGTTCAGGTCACCTAGCACTGAGTATCCCATCTGAGGGACTTCCAGAAGTTCTTTCAAACCAGTTGGTTTATTTGATGCTAGTGTTCAGTATAAAAGTTGAATTTTCTATATGCATGTTCGGCTTCCCTCCACCGCCTCCCCCATACATGTGTCAAGGGTCTATGTCTTAAATGCTAAATTTTTTTTGTTTTAGGGTACTAGGAACATATAGAAGTTTGCACCTCAAAATGTGGGCCTTCCTGGGCATCCTTATTAGCTGGGTTCTCATCAGACACACAGAATTCGAATAGATAATGTGCCTTTGTGGCAATGGTAGCCCATGTACAGAACATCAAGAGTCCCAAATGTAGGATTGCTTGGACTGCAAATAGATGGTGCACGTTTAGAGGAAAGTTGGGGGAGTGTCCCTTCTTAGACCTTATGTCCATAATCATCCCAAGAGTGCTGATGAATACAGCAAACAAACGAAGATTGTGGATGATGCTTTGAAACAAGGCCTCGTGAAATTTGTCAACCAAAAGCAAGTATGTATTTTACAAAATCCAGGCAAAAATCCAGGATTTGGATGAAATTGCTCCCGACCTACTCAGCACATACACCAGGCTATATTTTGTCCCGGTTCCCAGAAGAAAGTAGCTTGAGAAAATTTACAAAGTTCAAGACACATTATTTCATTTTTTTACCTTCCAAAAGAGAACTGATTGCATCCCAAGATGGGTTGCGCTTTAGAGAATAATTCACTTTTTTGTTTTATCCATTGCCTGATAATCTGCAGGGGAGGACTGAAGGACTCTGCAAGTAGTAAAAGCTCAGTCAACCTGGAAAACTTGCAATTTCTTTGTGTGGAAGGATGCTCTCAGCAAACTCAGGAGGTTTGTTCCGCAGTACCGAGAGTTTAACTGATGCTGTTGGAATTTCCTCCAGACTTATGTAGAGCTTAGACACCTTGCATGGTGCTTTGTCAATAACCTTTGCTGAAAGAGAAAGAAACAAAACATAGATGAGGACCCATGAGGCTGAACTGTGCTCTGGCAGTGTATCTGACAAATGATGACAGAGACAACCACCTTAGTAGAAACCAGCAGCGAGGTAACTAGGGGCTCCTCGAAAGGACCCATTTCCAAGGCACTGCTCAGGAGTTAGAGAGTCTAAGTGAAAGATCTCTTGCATAGGTACCTATTAAACACCAGAATGAATTATTAATCAACCTTTCCTGAAGTCTTTTAAAGGGGGAATGAATTTTAATTTGCCCGGAACATTTTATGTGATTCTTTGCAAAGGCAGTAGGGTGACTGCAATGAATAGCTAAGCACACTTGCGGCCACTAGATTTTGGAATTCCATTTAGAAAAGCTTAATAGTGGGGAGGCTTTGGATAAACACAGACAAAAACATTAGAGCAGATTATTGGGGCACCTCAGTGGGGTGTGGATCTGGTTAGAAAGGTGCGAATTGGGGAAGCTGAAAAAAGAGATTATCAATTTTTCCCAGGGCTCTTTCAAATCTTTTCCTCCTTGTGGAAAAAAAAAATGAGGAAAAAAGAAAAGAGGAAGACAAGAGGGAGGGGCAATGAATGTATGATAGGAGGAAAGATAGAAACTGGTATTTACTTAGCATTACTGTGTGGAAAATCAGTTTGCAATTTTTATGTCTTGTAGGATATGCCTGTGTGTTATCATCTGCATTATACAGGCAAGAATGCAGAGAACCATACTCAAATATCCACAGTCTAAGGCACATTTACCTCGATGACATGTCCCTCTGACCTCGGAGTCCAAATCCTCTCTATTGCACCAAGTTGCCCAGCTCTACTCTTTACTCTCATCCAGTAGATTAACCCATTGATAAGATCATAATTTGATTGCATTACTTGGAAGTGATAGAAACAAGAGATGGGACTTAGTTGAAGGGAGTAGGCTATACAGGTGTGACCCTGGGGCTATTTAGTCCTGGGTTTCTTACTCTCTGGTTCTCTGCCCCTTTCGCTTGCTTTTTGGTTGCCATGAGGTGAGCTGGTTTCTACCATTCTGCCTTCTGCTGTGATTTTCTTCTTCACCTCAGGCCTAGTGTAACAGAGGTGGTCAGGCATAAACTGAAACCTCTGCAAGCCAAAATAAATTTTCCTCCTTTAAGTTTTTAAGTATGTGGTTTTGGTACTGAAAGCCTGACTAGTGCAGAAATTGGCAACAAGAAGTGGGGTTTTCCTATGACTATACCTGACTATATGGTTCTGAAGATTTTGAACTGGTTTGTAGAGGAAATCTGGAAAGATTTGGAAACAGAGGCTAGAAAAAACTTAGAATGCTATGAGCACAGATTAACGGGCAATTTCGGTAGAAGTTCAGAAGACTAGAATGCTGATAGGAATGTGGACAGTATAGGCCACGGTAAGCTTTCGGATGGAAATGAGGACTCTGTTGTGTATTTGATGAGAGTCCTTTCACGTTAAATTCTGGGAAAAAACGTGTCTATATTTTATCCATTCTCTAAGAGGCTGAATTTAAAGGTAATGAGCTAATTAATATGGCAGAGAAAATTCAAGGCAATACAATACTCAGGTGGAGTCATAGATATTTCTGGCTGCTTTTCTCAGATTTACAGTGAGAATTTGGAGCAAAAAGCAGCATGTATATGTTTGGAAAACTTGCAGGTTGGCCAGAAAAGAAGCATGTTTAAAGTTGAGACCAAAGAGGGCATAGTTGCTGAAGAGATTAGTGCTGTTAAGGAGAAGCCAGATTCTTTGGATCAGTACAATAGGAAAGATGTGTGGAAGTCATTTTAGAAATTTTCCAGACCACATGCACCATAGGTCTAGGGATGTAAAATGCCAACTCCTTGGAAGAATTTTATTTTGAGAAGAGTACTCCAGGATGTCCTGCTCACTAAGTGCAGCCTAGGGAAGTGTATGTTTGAGTTTAACCATCCAGACCTTCAGAGGCAGCTGCAACCATGGTCCAAGGGGCCCTGCTACTGCTTGGATGAACAGCAGACCTTAGAGTGATCTATGCGATGCTGTTTTTGCAATCACACAGAATGTAAGAGCTGTGAAGTCATTCCACCAAGATTTCACAGGAAGATCTGGGAGGCCAGGCAATGTGTGGCAGGGCCAGAATCCCCACAGGGTAGCTTGTGAGAGGGTGATGCATGAAGCTGTGACAGTGAGGCTAAAGCTGCAGTGAGGACCTCAGCACGTTGGAGATGCCAATAATGTGGGACATTTACAGAGGAAATCCATAAGCAGCGAGAAGAGCCAGCCCAAGAGAGAGGCCATATGGGCTCCAAATAACAAGCTAGAGGAGCAGGATTGCCCAAGACCTTTGGAGCTCACATCACACCAGCTTGTGCCCTGGTTGCCAGAGATGGAGCTGAAGGATTTGTTGTTTGTCCTGCTGCTTTTCAGTCTTGTTTTGGTCTGATTCTTTTCTGTTCTCCTACTCCTCCCTTCTGGTTTGGCAATGTTTACTCTGTCCCATTTTATCTTGGAAGTATGTAACTTGATTTTTTATTTTTATAGGGGCTTATAGCTAATAGTTTACCTTGAATCTCAAAGAAGATTTTGGACTTGGAATCTGAGCAATGTTGGAACAGTTGAGGTTTTGGTGACTCTTGGAAATAGACTAAATGCATTTTGTGTAAAGAATGTAATATTAGTTTGTTACCTTAATTCAAATTACCTGGGTCAGGGTTAAATAGTACCTAAATCCTAGTTATCAAGATGCCTGTAACTTACTTCATATCATCGTGAACTGTCTGGAATTATGCTCCAGCACTTCTTGATCCTGACTCATTTGATTACATTCTGACCCGAGCCGGCATCTCTTCCAACGAGTGACTGGAGTTATCTCATCCATCTGGGATGTAACAAAGTTGGGCCTAAGGGTTTGCTCCCCATGCCTGAGGCCTAGAGTTCTGTCCTCGTCTATCTCAGGGAACTGATGATCTCTGGAGATCAGGCCAGGGTTTAGCATCTCACAAATTACCAGATACTGTTTTTTTTTTAACCATTGTAGAAAAGCCCTTCACTCAAATGATGTGCTTAGAATATCTTAGCAGAAAATATTGTAAAATGGATTTCAGTATCTCTTGTTTATTATACATCAGTCATATGATTAAATATCTTGTGAAAAATAACAAGTGATGATGCTTCAGGAAATAATAACTTTTTTTAGAGAAAAGATTTCATTTTAATTTCTGTAGAGTAGTGATTCTTTTATTAAGACATTTGACAATTGTATACCTGTGCTCACTTTCACTAAACAGTAACAAGTAGAGATATTTATGAAATATGCATTGAACTAAAAGTCAGTGGTTATTTCAGAAAGTGCACACAGTTCTCTTTCTCATAGGTGAGTAGTCTAAATTATGATTTTGAATTGATCCTAAAATGAAATGGATTCAAGGATATTAAATCCCGTAGAATCTTTGTAAGATTATAATTTGTAAAGCAACAAAAATTCTTGTCAACTCAGCATCTGGAGCAAGAATATTTTGCAATGCAAATTTTTGTACATTCTACATTTATGCCCGTGAATTAGTAAAACACACAGCTCCCATGCTGTTTGCACATGCAAATCAGAGGATGGGTGTCCCTGTAGATTTTGTATTTGGAATCTTTGCTTTCATTGTGCTTTGCCTGTGTGCAAAGAAAGCTTATTTCATTATGTAAGACAAAAATTACCAGGTAAGTTTAAGAACAAAACTCCCTCCTCTGCTCCAAATCTCCAGAACCACCTCCATAGGGGCTGATTTTCAGCACATGCTTGATAAGTGTGTCTGTTGGGCATTCCGAAGTGACTACTTCCTCAGAGATGTCTTTCAGGTGTGGTTGCTTTGGGGGTTTTAAATCTGTTGCAAGATCCTACTTCTTCAATTTGTTGGGGTTGAGAAGTTGCTGTCTACTTGGTCTAGCCCCTGCTTCTTTGGCCCTGGCCTATAGTGTTGTTTATGACCCTCATGCAAGCTCAGTCTTGGCATACATGGAAGAACACCTGATTAGAACAATTCTGTCATCTTGGCTAAAGTAATACAATTAGTAATAATAGCAGCATCAAACACAGACTAGAAAATGACAAACTGTGGTAACTATTAATTTGCCACTTTTAACCATGTGAACTAGATTTGTGGTTATATAACAATATCTGAAATAAACCAGACACTTGTATACAGTGAGCATGCCCTCAATAGGGTGATTTTACCCTCAAGGGAGAAAATTCAAGAGGGATTAGGAGGGAAAAATAGAGAAATTGAAGAAGAGGAAGGGATGAGGAGTAGGGCTGGAGGACAGGGGAAGATTATGTGAACTTTGAGAAATGAATAAAGAAAGGAGTGAAAGAGAGAAAGAAGAAATAAAAACAAGGACAGAACAAAATAATAACAACAAAACACTAGAAACAAATTTCACAGTCATATAAAATTAAGAAAAAAAACAAGGAAAAAAAAAGAAAGAGGAAAAAGAAAAAAACAAAACTAGCAACAACAACAGAAAAAAGAAAAAAAAAAAGTCCACTTCCAGGCGTGTCTCTGCTGTCACTGGTAGACAGACGAGGCAGGCCCAGGTCTGTACTGATTAATCCCAGCAGCAGATTTACAGTGAGGTAGTGGGTGATCACAGCTGGGTTCAACAGTCAGGCTTCTCAACCAGTTCCACTAAAGTTCAGCCTGGTCTCTGGCTGTGAGGATGGACCCTAATTTGTTCAGCGAGAGACACACTGTGTGTCTCCCGCCAGCCTGGACTTGACTCCTTGACCTCCTGCCGATTTGAGCTTGAACTCAGCTCCACTTTGCCCGGGCAAGCTCAGAATCCCCGGCAGCTTCTCTGAGATCTGAGCTCAGTAGGCCCTTCTCCAAGACAGTGACAAGCTGATCACTATCTCCTGGGGGACGTCTGAACCCAAATAACTCACCAGCCACTGTAGTCCACTGTGTCCACCACTCCTTTCCACTCGTGTGTCTTTTCGTGGAGTCTCTGGGGTCACCAGGAGTCACTGTGCATCTGCAGGCTTGAGCTGCCTCTTCCATGCCATGAGCTGGGGCTCTGGAGAAAGCACCATCTACCATCTCCTTCTTCTGCACTGAGGTCTCTCTTTTTGTTTTCCCTGTGGGCTTCACTCCTTGCTTCAGATCCCTGCTGGGTCCTGGGAACCCACTTCCCTCCTTTTCCTCCTCACATGCTATATTCCAGCATCTGGACAACAAATCTCAGAGAGGTTGCTTCTCTGCTGTTAACCGCTCCACCATCTTCCCAGAAGTCCTCAAGATGCACATTCTCAGAATCCGTGACTTTGCTCATTGTGTTAGTTTGCTAAGGCTGCCACGGCAAAGCGCCACCCACTGGCTTGCCTAATGACAGAATTGTGTTGTCTCCACTTTCTGGAAGCTGGAAGGGTGAGCCCCAGGTGTCAGCAAGGCTAGCTCTTCCTGAGGGTTGGGAGGATAGTCAGTCCCAGGTCTCTCCCCTAGTTTCTTGTGTTTTGTTGGCAGCCTGGCTTTCCTTGGTTGTAATTCTCTCCTGTCTCTTCACTTTGCATTCTCTCTGTGTCCAATTTTCCTGTTTTTAAAGACAGATTCATATTCATTAGGGCCACCTACTCCCACATGATCTCATGTTAATTCATTACATCTACAACAACCTCATTTCTAAAGTATGCACATTTCATCTGGTTACACACGAAAAATGACCACTGCCTCAGACCACATTTGCCCTGGTCACTCAAAGTCCTGTTTTCCATATGAGATGTGTTTTAGAAACTAGGTTCTTGGTGTTGCTGCATGGTACATTAACCTGATGGGCTTTAAAAAGCGTGAAGCTCAAGTTCCTTCTCAACTAGTTAAATTATGATCTCCCAAAGTTGGACCAGTATTTCCTAAAGCTCCTCAGATGCACAGCTGGTTGGTAGCCACTAGTTTTGAGTGGCTGTTAACTGGAGGTCCTCTGAGTCTTGTTCCTGCTAGACATGGCTACTCTTGAAAAACTGAAGAGGTCTTTGATCTGGAAATTGCTCCCCAACAGCTCTCCCTCTACCCTCAGATTTGTTCCAGGGCGTTCGTATGCATGTTAGTATGCAGCATGGTCTGGTTCCTGTGTCAGAGCCCATTAGGGAGGCTATAAGAGGGACATGAAGATGGTCAGGGAAGTGGGGACTGGCAGCCTTGCCTGGGGAGAGCAGTCGGAGCATTGCAGTAGCACACATAGCTCTATGTGAACATGTCCGCTATAATGAAAGTGGGCAGGGAGGATGCTAAAGTTAGGTCAACAGCTCTACCTAAGAAGGCAGAAAAATGCAGTTTTGAAGGCATTTTTCAGTAGGAGATGAAAATAATTGTGATTGGAGGAAAGGGTACCCTTTGGGTAACTGAGGAATTCATTCCTATGAAACATTCCTTTCCTGACAACACTGGATGAATTCTATTATTTTATTGAATAAATCTGCTATTTTATTTGCAAAATTAAATGAGACTTAAGCAGTGCGAAGATTATGCTAATTATCTTATTATGTGTCTTCACTGCTGGTCTGAAGTTGGCAAGATTGTCTTTGAGACTTTTCTGACCTCAGTCATTGTTCAGACTTTATTCTACTTCCAACATTATAATCAAAGGTTGCTAAGGAGGTTCACCCTCAGGTGGCAAGATTTTGGACAGCTAAGCTGAAGGTGCTTAATCAGAAACTAAACCAATGGAGGTGAGCCTATGGCATGCGTGCCACACCTGTGGTTTGCTATCATTGAAAGTTCTAAAAGGTCTGCTGTCACTGATTAGACAGTTACAGGCCCTTTTTCTCAGCAGGTGGGCAGTGTTTGGCTCCTCTAGCGATGGTTCCTCCCTTCTGAAATCCTCAGGGCTTTCCTGGGAGGATTAACAGGGCTCTTAATAAGCCGGTCAGGAGCCCTGTTTCATGAGGCCCATGCTTTTAGGTAACCTCTGCACAGCTACCTGCATGGCCGGTGTGATCAGGACTCCTGTGGGTAATCATTGTGCAAGAAAGCTTCTGAAGGAGAGTGTGAACACTCCAGCTATGCCCGCCTTGTGCACGAACTTCTTCATGTATATGGACTGGCCAGATTAAACCGATGCAGCATTCAGGAAAATACCACCTACTTTGTAGCATTCTATCACGTAAATCAGAGCACCATGAATTGCTTTATTTTCCAATTCTGCAAACAAAAGCATCAAGAAGTTATAAATATTGTGAACAATAATAACTAATTGAATATGAAGGACCAGTAAAAGAGAGAGATCAATAAAACTTGACGTTTTTAGCTGAGTTTATCTCAATTATTTTTAAAAAAAATTTCTCTAGAGCTGTTACAGTTTCACAGCAAAATTGAAAGGAGGATACAGAGACTTTTCTTCATACACACCTGACTCTACAAATGCAGAGCCTTCCCTCCTACCAATATCGTCACACAGTGCTGCATTTGTTACAGCTTACAACATCACTTTCGCCCAACATGCATACTGAACCTCAGTGATCATTTGTGATGTGTATTCTATGGGTCAGGACAAATATATGATGACATATACTCACCATTATAGAATCAGATAGAATATTTTCACTGCATTAAAATCCTCTGGGCTCCACCTACTCACCTGTTGCCTGACACCTGGAAATCACTGATCTTTTTACTGTTTTCTAGTTTCGCCTTTTCCAGAATGTCACATAAGTTGAATCATACTAAAGGGGCAACCTTTCCAGATTGGCTTTTTGCTTAGTAACACGCATTTAGAGTTCCTCAATGTCTTTTCATGGTTTAACAGCTCGTTTCATTTTAGCACTGAGTGGTATTCTGTTGTCAGGAAGAACCACAAGTTACTTCTCTGTGCATCTACTGAAATGTAACTTTTTTTTTTCTTCCAAGTTTTGACAATCCTGAATAAAATGGTTATAAACATCCATCCATGAGTTTATGTGTAGCCATATTTTAAATACTTTTGGATAGATAGCAAGGAGCACGACTGGTGGATCAAGTGGTAAAAGTGTGAAACTGGAGGACGGCCTTCCAAAGGGGTTGTGCTCTGTCACACTCCCTGTAGGAATGACCGAGTTCAGGCTGCTCCCTCCTCAGCAGTTCCCTCGCTGCTCCTGTTCCAGAGTTCCCTCATTCCCTAGGCATATAATGAACCGTTGTTTTCATTTGTTCCCAAAAGATATGATGCAGTTTGCCACCTGAATGTCTCCTTGTATGTGGTGTCTGTTAAGACCTTTGGCCAATTTTTGCTTTCTTGTTTTCTTATTGGTGAGTTTTAAGTGTTGTTTGTGTATGTTGGGCGATAGTCCTTCACCAGTGTGTCTTTCGCTGATACTTTATCCCAGTCTCTGGTGTGTCTTTTTATTTCTTGCTATTGATTTTATGGAGCAGATTTGTTTTCTATTTTAATGAAGCCCAGCTAATCGATCATTTCTTTCATGAGCCATGCCTTTGGTTTTTTTTTTTTTATCTAAAATGTCATTGCGATACCTAAGATCATCCAGATTTTCTCCTATGTTATGTTTTAAGAGTTTTGCAGTTTTTTGTTCCACATTTAGATCTATAATCCATTTCAATTAATTTTTGTGAGAGGTGTGGGGACTTTGACTAGATTAATATGTTTTTGCATGTGCATATTCAGTTATTACAGTGCTGTTTGTTGAAAAGATTATTTTTGCTCTTTTGTATCGCCTTTTCTCCTTTGTCAAAGATCAGCAGACTCTATTTGTATGGATCTGCTTCCAGACTTTCTATTCTATTTCTATTGATCTATTTGTGTCTTCTCTTACCGATACCATGCTGGCTTAGCTACAGGAAATTTTAAGGTCGCATAGCTTCAGCTCGATTACTTTCTTCTCCATCAACATTATGTTGGCTGTTTTGAATATTTTTGTCTCTTTAGTTTCTACAGCTAGAACATAACTTGTTTGGATTTAGATTGTGTTTTGTTTGAGCTCATAAGTCGATCTGAGGAAAATTGACATGTTGATAATATTGAATCTTTCTCTCAGTGATCATGCACTGTCTATCCATTTATTTGGTTTTTAAATTTATTTTAATAGAGTTTTATCATCTTTCTCATATAGATCTTGTACATAATAGTTTCGATTTATCCTTATGTGTTTCATTTTGGGTGCTACTATAAGTGATATTGTAATTTGAAATCTAAATTCCACTTGTTTATTGTTGGCGTGTAGGAAAGCAATTGATTTTTATATATGAGCATTACATCTACAACCTCGCTGTAATAACTTACTAGTTTCTGTTTTTTGTTGTTGATTCTTTCAGATTTTCTATACAGATGACCTACATATAAATCAGTTATTCTTAGTTGTCTCAATCTGTATGTCTTTCATTTTCTTCTTCTTCTTTTTTTTTGTCTTATGGTATTAGCTAAAACTTCCAGAATGACATTGCAAAGGAGTGATGAGAGGGGATAGCTTTTTATTGTACTTTATATTAGTGGGAAATCTAACTTATTACCAGGAAGCCTTGTGTTAACTGAACTATTCTTTTTCAAATTGAGGAAATTACTTCTTTGCCTAGTTTATCGTGAGTTTGTATCATGAATGAAAGAATCTAGTTTTATGAAAGGTTTTTCCTACATCTATTGATATGATCATGCTATTTTTCTTATTTAGCCTATTGATATGATGGATTATATTCATTGATTTTTCAGATGTTGTACTGGCCTTGTGTTCTTGGGGTAAATCCCACTTGGCTATTGTGTTTAATTCTTTTTAGACGTTGTTGGATTTGTTAGTATTTTGGTAATGATTTTTTCTTTACTTGTAAATATCTTTGTGTTTTGTTATTAGGGTAATATTGGCCTTGTAAAATGAATGAAAACATATTATTCTATTTCTATTTGCTGAAAGAGATCATAGAGGGTTGTTAATAATTTCTTCCTTAAATATTTAGTAAACATCACCAGTAAACCCAGCTGGGTCTGGTGCTTTCTGTTCTGGAAGGTTATTAATTATTTATTTGATTTATTTAATAGATATGGCCCATTCAGAATTTCTTTAGAGTTCAGGTATATTGTGTCATTCAAGAAACTGGTCTATTTCTTTTTTTGAAGGGGTTAAACTGGTCTGTTTCATCCAGACAATCTAATACTTTTTTTTATAATGATTGTTAGTATAAAGCAGAGTTCTCAAGTAGTTTAATTAAGACTTTTTTTAATATCTCCAGTTACAAGGGCTGGGGATTTAGCACAGGAGGCTGAGGTAGGGGGATCTAACGTTCAAGTCCAGCTTGGGCAAAGTAGTGATTCAGTGAGACTCTGTCTCAAAGCTTCAAAAAAAATTTTTTTTTTTTTGTGCTGGGCCTTGAATTCAGGGGCTTGCACTTACTAGGCAAGTGCTGTACCACTTGAGCTAAATTCCCAGCCCCAAAGCTTCAAAAATTTTAAGGAAGGGCTGGGGATGTAGCTCAGTGTAAAGGCCCTAGGTGCAATCCCTGGTACCACAAAACAAAACACTTGTTTTTTTCTTACACATCAAAGGGATGCCAAGTCCATGCTAAACACTGTGGGCAAAGGCATACAGTGAAAAAAGAACATTTCACTTCTTTTACCTGTTTGTTTGTTTGTTTTCAGACATTTGGCTGAGGGAGAAAGATTTATTTGTATAACATCAGACATTCTGCAATAACCACTTAATGCAATTTAGCAGGTATAAACAAACGAACAAATGCAGTCAAAGCGTACAAGCATACGTTCTTTGGGAAGAGCTGGCTTGACAACACAATATAGAAAAGGAAAAAGCACAAAGGACTTAATTGACCATAAGATCAACAAGAATCCAGAGGGAGGCATTTTAAAATTGACCTGAAATTCTCAGTTGCATTCAAATAAATCAGAGAAAGAAATGACTGTGCTTCTTTTGCATTGGTTGTTTCTTATTTCCAAATTTTAGATGCTTTTTGCCAGTGAATTAAGTAAAATTGATCGCTAGATATCCTTATGCTATCAAATCTTGTGAACATGGGAAAATGTATAAAATGCAAGACTTTTAGTAACTATAATAATTTTTTGTGAAACAAATCATCTCGTGACAAATCTCTCTGCTAAGTTTCAAAGTCAAATATTCAGGCGAGGCTGATGTCATTACTGACTTCAGGGCGCAGGGTGCCACTTCTGCCAGGGTCCCTCCAGGGGGTCTTGGAAGAGGCGTGTTATTGAGGAGGGTGCAGAGAGGCACAGGGATGCGAGGTAGGGATGGAGGACAGCTGCACAGGTGAAATTTGAGAGAGTTGCCACACAATGCGAAGGGCTACTGATCACTTCTTATATGTCAGTGCACATCTCAGGATCTCTCCACATACCCGCCTCTGGGATTTATGTTCTCAGTTGTTGCAGCGCTCGCTGGAAGCACCCCGGCCACAAATCTAGGTCACGCTGAGAAAACTCAAGGGATGTGCTGGACCTCTGGCCCATGATGCCTACAACTTGACCCGGGGATGAGTATTCCTTGGTAGAAGATGCACATCTCCACGGTATGACTTTAGAATACAGTCATCAGCTACACTTTTCCCACCATGGAGAAAGTTCTTTGTGACCAGCTTTCTGTGTCTCCATTTTCTATAGCTCCAGAAAGCTTCCTTCTGAAAATACGTGAAAGAAATCAAGAAATAAATTAACATATCAAAGGACAAAAAAACTACTCTACTCCTACTCTTAGGGAGGAAGGATGTGACTCAAGAGAAAAGAGAGGGTGTTTAGGGGTACACCTCAAGTGGTAGAACACCAAGCGCAAGCCCCGACTTGGATCCCCAGCACCAAAATTAAATAAATAAAAGAGAGGCTGAAACTGAATATGATGGCCCTCAAGACTACAGCAGAAGGGCGGGCAGCTCCGTAACAGCCATCTGCTCATTGAGCTGGATTCTTCCTTCACACTAGTGCTGTGGAGTGAACGAGCTTTGTCTCCCAAGGGTGCATGTGTTGGAAGCTCAATCTCTAATGTGGAGATTTGAAGAGGCCGTGAGACCTTAAATGGTGGGCTTAGTGGAGGGTTACTGGATCATTAGGAATATTGGCCTTAGAAGGTCTCATGGTGTAGAAAGCCAGGCAACTCTGAATCAAATCCTCTAAAAACTGTGAGCCAAAATAGAGCTCTTCTTCGAGTTGTGATTATTGGGCATTTTGTCCCAATGATGAGAGAGCAACTAAGAGACAAAAGATTAAGCAGTTCTCATGGGACCCCTATCTGTCCTCCCGAGAGTGGGTTGTTACAATAGAAGCAAGCCTCACCTTCCCCAGTCTCAGTTTCCTGTCTTGCTTTGTGATCTGTTCCTTTCACAATACTCCCACCCTTTTGATGTCATCTGCCATGAGGCCCTTGGCAGGGTTGAGCGGAAGCCCAACTCAGTCATGCTACTCAACCTCCAGAACTCTGAGGTAAATAAGCTTTCCTTCTTTACAAAGTAGCTTACCTCAAGTGTTTTGTTATAGCAATGGGAAATGGACTAATGCAATTGGTTTGCCTATATTTTGATCATTTGTCTGTAAGCACCATTTCTATATTTGGTTATACGAAATTCTTCTTTTAACCAATGGATTTCAAATAACCACAATAAATGTAAACATTACATGTCATAAATATGAACTAAAATAATATTTCATAGTTTTTTTTTTTTTACCAAAGAAAACATTGTCCACTTCCGAGGAGCCCTCCTGGGCTTAAACAGAGATTTAAAAAATATCTCTCAAGTTACACTTTTGTGGAAGAACAATCTGCCTTGTCCAAATGACCATTTTTTAAGAAGAAAAGTATGTCTAAATACAGCTTAAATTGCCATCATCCAATTGGAACATCTCATTGGAGTCGCGCTCATTGATCAACCAGCTATGGAAGTGGTTTTTCACGCATGCCTTTAGCGAGAAAGGAACCTTTCAAAAGCTTATTTTTAAGTATTCATCAGACATTTGAGAAATGTGCAGGATAATTGGTGATTGAGTAACTTGGAAATGCCGTATTATCCATGCATGGAGGGATGCATAATTTTTTTCAAAAAATGTTCACAACTCTGGAAACATTTTTCTAAAAGAAACAGTCTTATTTATTTTTGTAGCCACGGTACAAGTTGTTCTGACCTTGCCTGTATGAAAAATATAACTAAAACTATTTGGAATTTTGTTTTCAGGTAGGTGAAAACACAGTCTTAAAGACCATTCTGTATTTTCAATGACGCTGTCCAAAGGGGACTCTGATGTCCTTCACAAATCACCCATGTCGTTGCAGTGTGCCGCTCTGCAAAGAAGCTTTTCCAGTGCTTCACATTCACACCCCAAGGCCGAGGGCAATCAGGAAAAATGTATAGAAATAACAGAGGAAACCAGAAGAGGCATTCTGCAATGCCAAAGTACAAGTGCTCGTTTTATATTTTTAAAAAATCAGACACATGATAAAAAATAACATGTAAGAGTCCCAAGAGTTCTCGGGGATATCTACAGCTGGCAGGAGAAATGTCTTGGGCATTGCCATTTTTCATTTCTAGTTGAACCAAAATCCATGATTCTACTTCTATGGAATCACAGCCCATAGAAACAAGAAGCGTCTGTTAAAGCCTGCCATCCATTTAGGTCAATGTGCACCTGACTTGAGGGGCTGCAGGAGTGAACTCTCAGAGGGTCTTTGTGAGTAAAGAGGACATCTGCACCCAGGGGAAGGATGTCAGAAGAGAGAGGTGCTCTCCACCTGTGCCCAGTGTACCAGGCTGTTTCTGCTCTGGGCAACAGTATTGCCTGTCAGTCGTCTGAGAAGGAAGGACCTCGGCGGTGCACATGTCTGCCAGGACCGTCTGGTGGACTGGGCACTGAGGGACAAGAACGTGTGTCCCCGTGCTCTGGAGGCAGGGCTGGCTTTCTGGACCCGGCAACAAGCACTGAGGGAAGAGACTGAAACTTCACAAACCTAACTTCCTGGGCTCTTCAAATAGGGCCAATTCTTCATCCCAAAGAAATCTGTGGGAGCAGAGAGATGATATTTGGAGGAGGCGTTGCTGTCCTGGAAACACGATGGGACTCCAATGACTGCGTGTGTTGAGTGACCCCTGGGTACCTGAGGGCCGGCACATGAGCATCTTTGCTGCAAAGAAAAAGGTGGTTTTCAATATCACCTTTAAACCATGCACTCTGCAAGCTGCCCAGGGGCGAAAGTTCTGGGAGTTGTGCATGGAGCAGATGTTGCTTCTCTTTGGGCTTGAGCTCTGGCGTGGACATGCTTCATTTTGGCACCTCCTGTCCGAGTGGGACAGTGCACACTCTTAACTAGAGAGGCTCCACTCTGTCTGATCCCCATGGGCGAGGCCAACCTCTGAAGGATGAGACGTGTGGGAGAGGTTTCTCCAGTCAGACACAATCTTTCTGCAGTCGTTTTTAAAGACCGCTCAGCAGCAGAGAGCAGCATGTCAAACAGTATGACCCAGACACACGCACACGCTCACGCACACAGGCACACGCTCATTTGGAGGATTTACTGGCCACTTACTGGCTCGGGATCATGTTTGGTCCTTTGCTTTCCTCATTTGAAATAATCTTCAAACTGGCTCTGTGACATCAGGGTAGTTATCGCCCTCTAAATGTGATGGAGGTACTTTAGTGCTATTTCTCAGTTAGCCACTTAGCTCTGGGCATTTGATTTGTCAGTGCTCTTGGGGAATTGGTCTTTATAGCTCCTCAGTAAGAGAGGTGTATCCAGTTATTTCTCATATCTAAGAGGATCTGGAGGGGTCAGCTCCCTCCCCAGGTCACCTAGTATTTCAGGGACTTGAGTGACCCCCATCATTCCCCGTGCTGCTGCCAGAGTGGCTTTTCTGGTTGAATTGGAGAGTCGAAGCCTCTTAATTCAGCCACATGTCTGGACTGAATGGCAAGCTAGATGAGGAGGCAGCCATGTAAATGCATCAACAGATCTTTCTCACTTCAGGCTGCACATTGCTACTGCAGTGCAGAGCTGCCCAGGCCCGCAGTAAGGGCCGTCTGCAGCAGAGACAGCGCTGGGGGCCAGGACAGAAGGGCAGGATGGCCCGGCCAGAATCAGAGCCAAGAAACTTAACCTCTGCCCTCTCCCTTCTTTCTGGAGCTCCAAAGAAATTAGTGGCACTTGTGATTATCCAAACTAGCAGACAGAGTGGAGGCACTGCGATGTGTCAGAGGAGGGTGGATGGCGAGGGTGTGTGTGTGTGTGTGTGTGTGTGTGTGTGTGTGTGTGCGCGCGCATGTGTATGTGTGCATGTGTGTGTGCATGTGCGCACGCATTATGTGCATGTCACAAAATGAAGAAGTTGGACTTAGAGGAAGAGAGGGAGCAGGCAGAAAGAAAAGAAAGGTTCATTTCAATTCCATTTTAAGTGTTATATAACCAGCAGCCTGGGTGGTTAGTTTGCACTGTAAAGGTCTCATTTCCTCAGAAACCAAGAATCATATTACTCTCCAATTTTTCTCCTTTGAAGTTCAGATTAATATGTTATATCTCAGAGCATAGGCCTTCATATCTTAATGATGTGAAGACATACAGAATTTATGTTAAAATATAGAGTTCGAGATTGCAAACTAAGTACAGGTATATGAATAGAGCGAGGAAAACTTACATTCTTCCCTGCTGTTGTCCTTGGAGTCATGCTAGAGGTCTTTTCTGGAGACAGGGTCAGTGTCACAGTGAGGGCTCGGTCCTTGGAGGGCCGGTAGGTGCTCGCCTCAGGGGCCCCATGCTCTGCCCAGTTCTAAGGTAGGAAGGTGCAGCACTGTGTCCTTGCTCTCTGGCGTCCTCCTCTTTGTATTTGCTCACTTTCCTGGTTCCACCTCCCTCATTTTCTTGCTCACTTTTAACCCAAGAGCAGTGTGAGGCCTGTGACTGCCCCTTTATCAGTGGTGCCTCTCAGTAGATCAACACAATCACAATCTGTGTACCCGGCTCGGTATTAATTCAACCCCAATATTTGATGGTTGGGTTTTAATTTCCGAGTGTGCCATTGCTTGAGGAAATACAATATCATTGATGTGGATAACAAATTCTGAATTTGTTTCATCAAGCACAGTCTGTACCATACTTTTAAAATTCATACTGCTACTTGGAAATGGTAAACATAATGTTCTGCCTCTTCTCGGAAACCATCTCTCTGTTCCTGGCTTTCATGGGTGACATCTACCTGTGTGGCATGCAGCATCTGCTATGGCACCATCCGGGTCTTTGTCCAGTGCCATCTTGGTACTGCTCTGTGGAGGAACTGTTTCTGCTACCACATCTCGGCCAGTGTCGGAACACAAGGGCACACCATCTATCTCTCAGCGTGAAGGAGCACTCATTATAAAGGAGAGCCACTGAATTTCTAATGAAGTGAGGAGGAGGGGAGGGTCCCCAAAAACAGCTGTAACAAAAATAGCCTCTGTCATTAAGGCAGCAAAACAATATGAAAATGGATGCACTTGAGACCAGTGCCTATTTCCATAATTTATGGAAATGGCTTTTCCCTACATTTAACGGCCATCAGGAGCTCCATTAAGAACCTCCCCCTCTCCTTCTTCCTTTATACCCTCAAATTAGAAATTAGGGCAGCAGTCTGTATTATTTTGTTTTATCCCATTTATTTATTGAGATGTCCTCTGCTTTATGTGCTTTGATTTGGGTGTGAGAGCCACCCCGGGACATGTAGAAAGCCCAAGGAAGCAGAGGAGACAAAGGCAGGAATGGCTGGAGGCGGTCTGCCGTTCTGTTTGCAATCGTTAGCTGTAAGCTGCCTTTATCTAGAGAGCTTTCTGGGTCCTTCCCTCCTTGGTGGGGTCTGTAGCAACTTGAGCAAGGGCAGCACCCAACCTGACCAGCAGCCCAGCATTCACCATGAGAGCCATTTCCTCTTGTTCCCATGCGATCATTTTGAAAGAAAGATTAGTCCTGCGGGCACAGGAAAGACACCACCCCTGGCCTTGTTGTCCACAAGGAGAGAGCAAGAGAAAGGCAAGTGGAGACACAGCTGAGGCCCAGCCTGGATGGCGCGTGCAGGGCGGGTGCTGCACCAGGGCAAGGCCTTATGGACCACAGAATGCTCACAAGCTCTGCCTCCCTTGTCCAGAAGCACAGGAACAGTCAGGAGTCTATAGTGACCTCGCTGTTTGGCTTTCTGTGTTCTCACTGCTTTGTGTGTTTCTGGATATCAGAGCACCCAAGGTTATCCTGCGGCTGTATTCCAAAGGTTCCCCACCATTGTCACCCCAGGAGCTGACGATGGATGAGAGACACTCCTGAACACACAGGACAGAAGCTCCATTGCAGGGAGACAGTTTGGGGCAGAGGGGAGAAGAAGGGCTTCCAAGGGGAGAAGCCAAGACCTCCAGAGTGAAGTCCCAGGAGCTGGGTGTGGTTAGGGTCAGAGGAGCAGGAGAAGGAGGTTCCTTACACAGCAGAAGGGAGAACATGACAAGGGATGCAGGGACTTTCGTTTTGCCTGACCTTACCCTCAAGCAGCGGGCGCCTGTTGGATTTTGAAGTCGAGTGACATGATCAGATGTTGGCACACAGATCTAATGCAGAGACGAAGTAGAAGATAGAGGCAATGGGGATGCTGGGCACATGTTGGAGCAACCGGTTTGTAGCAAGAGCTCCAGGGTGCATGGCCCTGGGAGTGGAGAGGAAGGGCTGTACATTGTTACATTGAACTTCAGGAAACTCGGTGCTGAGCACTGAGCAGACCCGAGAAACACACTGAGATGCTTGGGTTGGTGGCTGGGAACTGAGTGTGACATTAATTAGGACAAGAAATAAAAGGTGAGGAGCAAAAGGGAAAGTGTTCTTACACCTAATGCAGGGTTAGAAGGGGTGGATGCTGGGGGCTCCTGCTGTTGCTAATCATTTAAAAGTCCATAGAACTCTACCTTTTGGCAAATGGAAGATATCCACTAGAGAACTAGGAAACACAAAGGACCTTTGTTATAATTTAAATTGAAACTGTCCCCTGGAAGTCTCACGTGTACAGAGATGGGGCTTTTAAAAGGTGAGTGGACCATAGGGTGCTATATTTATCAGTGGATTGGTTCCTTGATGAGTTGACAGCTGAATATGTTCTTTTAGGAGGTAGGTCTGATTGGCAGAGATACGTCACTGGCGGGTGAAGTGGAGAGGTGTATTCTTGTCCCCAGGTCCTCCCTTCTTTCTCTACACTTCCTGGGTACCATGAAGTGAGCACCTTTCCTCCGCCATGCCTTCCCACTATGCTGTTTCTGCCTTGGACCTAGCCAACCACAGACCGAACCCCCTGGAGCTGTGAACCAAATAAATGTCTTTTTGTTATGATTGTTGAGTATTTTGTCCCATTGGTGGGAAAGTGTCTTATACAGATGTCAACGTGAAAAAGTTGACCAGAGTAGCAACAATACATGAGAAATACATGAGAGGAAAGAGTGATACACACACACACACACACACACATGTGAAGATGGAAGGACTATATGTATAGTTTCCTCTGGTTTTTGTAATGAAAACATATAAGGGTGTCACAAAGAACTTCTGTGTAACTTTCATCAGACTCTTATTGTCACCTTTATTCAATCATCCTGTTTCCATATGTATTGCATTTCTCTGAGCTAATCATGGGTAATAGTTACGGCAAGTCTTTATTCTTCAGCAGTTCAGTGTGAATTCTCTAAGAGAAACATACTATGTTTCTTTAACCACAGTAAAATGATCAAAATCAGGAAATTCTTGGCCATCAGCTAATATAGATTCTATACTCATTTTCTAGCAGTTGTTCCCATAAATTCACTTACAGTGAATTTCTTTTGTGTTTAGGATTTGATTCAGCATCATTCAGTTTTTGGGTTGATGGTAATAAATCTCAGCTCCGAAGAGCTTCTCACCCTTCATTTCTGAGTTAGTTGACATATTTGAAGCATTCAAGCTGAGTATTTTGTGGCATGACCCTTGGTTTGGATCTGCTCAACCATTTCTACTTGTTCCATGTAGGTTATGCATTTCTCAGGAAAGTTACACAAAAGGGGCTGCTCCGTCCCTTCACTGGGCACTTCCTGTTACTGTATGTTGGCTTTCATTTCTGATGAAGCTATCTTTATTTCAGTAAAAAGGTATCTACCAAGTCTTTCCACTGTGAAATGACTATGTTTCCAAAAGTGTAGTTAAGGTAACTGTGGAAAGATGCTTTAGGACCATGAAGATATCCTGTTCTTTGACAAAGTTAGCCACTAACAATATGGAAAGTGAGGATGCTTCAGGGAGCATTGAGCATTTTTCTAGCAAGTAGAAAAATAGCTGGGGTGTTCTCCTTTGTTATGCTGAAATATATGCCCTATGTAGTTCTGTCTCACCTTCTTTTTTTAAATTTCGTTCATAAAGTATCTCGGTAGATGTGTGAAAAAAATTCAGATCTATGTTGTTACTATTATTCTTGGAATGCTAGAAGACGAGGCTTTCAGATTATCCTGAATTCATTATGTTTCAAAAGATAAACTGAAACAAAGTCTGTAAAAAGTAAAATGTTGAAAAAAAAAGACATTAAAAAAGATTACATTTTTTCTCTTCCATCTTATTTTTCTTTTAACTTTCCTTCTTCATCCCTCTTTTCCCTATCTAGTTCTCCTCTCTTTTGAATATGATCTTTTTTAAAATTTTTTAAAAAATAATATCTATTATAGCCCTTTGTCCTTATTTACACTTATGGTTTCTCATATCAGAGAAACAATTAGATGTGTAAGGATAATTGTCTGATTTATTTCACTTAATAGTGTTGAAAAATGTAAACAAACTTGTTCAAATAGAGAGGGGTGGGTGAATGGAAGGGTGGGGAAGGGAAAAGGGGGGAAACCAAGATACCTCATGTACAGGTACAAAATAATCATGTTGATTATGATCATTATGTATACAATGTACCAATACATGTTTTTGGTAAAAATAAAAATTAAAAAAAAGGATTACAGATGAAAGTAAACAAATAAAATCTATGGAAGCAATATTAATATAAACAGATTAGAATTTAATATTATAAATGCTAAACAACATAGAAGAATATTATACCAATGGGAAAAGTCACAATGTATGAATTAAATGTGAAAGGAGTAAAGACAGATTTGCCAAGCAACTTAATATCCAACTTAATATAAAGAAAAATTAGACATTACAAAATAATTATAGTACAAGACTTTGTAATGTCCAGTATTTCTAGTAGGAAAAACAGAATGTAGATAATTTTAAAAATGAATAAACATTTATACACACGTGAGAATATACCCTTCCAGGTTATGCCTCCCGTGACCCACCCACCTCTTTCAACCAGGCCCCACCTTCAAACACAGGAGAATTTTGAGGAATATTTTAGCCTCCTGCTATAACATTCCACCCTTGTTCCCAGACATCTTATGTTCATCTTACACGAAATTTAATCAGTCTATCTCTAAGAGTCACCAAAGTCTTAATAGTTTCAGCATGATCAAAAGTCCAAAATCCAAAGTCTGCCCTGTGATTCAAGGCAAACTCAGGTGTGAACCAAGTGAAAATCAGAAAGAAAATTAAACACTTCCAACATACAATAGCACAGGATAAATATTTCCATTCCAGAATAGAGGAATAAGAGACTAGAAAGAAATCATTCCAGAGCAAGACTGAAACCAAGCAGGGCAGACATTAAATCCTGTAGCTCCACATCCACCACCTGGGGAAGGCTGCAATGAGATGTGAGCTCCGAAGGGTTGGGTAGCCCACCCCGATGGCCTTACTGGTTGCAGTCCATGTGGCCTCTTTTTTGGGCTGGTTCTACTTGCTGACTGTAGCTTTCCACATTCCTGAGATCTCCAAATTCCTGGGGTTTCCAGTGCACTTTCAACTTCACTTTTACAGTTTCATGCATCACTCATCCAGGAGCACATTCTTTATCCTTCCAGGCCTTCTTTTGAAATATAGTTGGGCACCTCCATAAACCCACCACTCTTATATTCTGCATGTTTGTAAAATCAGTACAATGTGGATGATGATGAAGCCTGCCACCATCTTGAGCACTAGCCAGGTCCCCTCAGGTCATGGCTGCAGTGGCTTCTAAGTGCCTGGATTGTCAAACCTGAGGAAACTAAACGAGCAGGGAGGCCTGGGCCTCTCATCTCAAAGCAAGTTCTTTCAAGAGGGTTTTTACCCTTTTACACTCTTGTGACTGAGGGTGATGGCAGCTGGCTAAGTACTGAGATGCTGTCAAGTCATCTTTTCTATTGTCCTGATGCAAAATACTTGGCTTCTTTTTAATGCTAATCTTTTCTGCATCCACATTCTTGGCCCCAACTTTGCAGGCTCTTTTTTTCCTGTGAAGCTGAAAACCTTTCACATCTTTCAGATCTAAATTTTGTGACTGATTCTTACCATAAATCTGACTGAAAGCTGCCAACCATACCTATTCCACATCCTGAACGTTTAGCTGCCTTGAAATGTCTTCCACTGGATCAATTAGTCCACCACTTTAAAATTCAGCCTTATGTAAGACATGCACAAAGTGTAGAAAGATTCTTTGCCAGAAGGACACACACATGGTTTCGAGTCCAGTTTCCAACAAATTCCTCCTTCCTATAGATCAGGAGCCTGATCTTTATTGTCCACATTCCTATCAACATTCTGGTCTTCTGAGCTACTACAACCAGATTCACCCATTTGATGTTTGGCTGGTTCTAAGGCAGAAACAACATCCTGAAAGAGCATGGTCAAGGAGAGCTTTTACACTCTGGCAACCAGAAAGTAGACAGAGAAGGACTGATCCAGGGACGAGAATATACTTTTCCAAGTTGTGCACGTACTGACCCACACCTCTTCTAAACAGGCTCTGCCTGTGAACGCATGAGACTTTGGGGTAACATTTTAGATTTAGGTCATAACATGGCAATACTCTTTGATTTTTATGAATTTATAGAATATTCTAGAATCAGGTATTACAAACTTAACTAGCTTATTATGTTATTTTAAAATTGTTTTCTTATTCTAGATCCGTTCCATTTCCACATACATTTTGATCAATTTGTCAATTTCTACAAAATATTTGCTGGGATACTGATAGGGAGTATCTTGCAGCTATAGATAAACTGGAGGAAATTCTCATATCCATGGTATTGAGTTTTCTGATCATAGAATTTAACGTGTTTCTATTTAGTCATTCCTCTTAGTAGTTTTGTATATTTTAGTGAAAGAGTTTCACAAATCTTTTGTTATATTTATTCTTAATTTTATGGTACTATAAATATAATTTTTTAAAGTTTCAATTTTGGAGTTTTGGGCTAGAAATCAGAGAAATACAATAGTTAATTTCTATATCAACTATATATCCTACTATCTTGTTAAATTTGCTTACATTAATATCTTTTATCTACCACCCTGATTGTGCCTGATCGCATCTTTTATATTCTTTAAGATTTTTTTTGTGGGGAGGTGCTGGGGATCAAACTCAGGGCCTTGAGCTTGCTAGGCAAGCACTCCTTAGGATTTTTATATGCAGGATTTCATACACGCAAATAGAGATTTACTTATTCCTCTCTGGTCTGTGTATCCTTTGCTTTGTCTTGCCTTCTTGCACTAGGCTAGTGCCTCCTACATGATGTTAAATGCAGGCGATGAAGGTAGCCATCTCCTTTATGGTTATAAGACGTGGGCACTAGTGTTCTCCATTAACTATGTGGTTGGCTAGAGGCTTTCCATGTCAGGTAAAGGATGCTCCCTTCATTCCTGAAGGTTTTCTCCCACGAATTGTGACTGAATTTTGAAAATGTTTTTTATGGAAAAGAGATCCAAAGGAAATCAGGGGCAGATGTGACTGCCCTAAAATTTGGTTGTTCTGCTTATTAGGGTTACATACTTTTATCATAACTCATCAAACTGTAAATTTAAAACTGGGTGCATTTTATTTTAAGCAGAATACACTTCACTGAAGCTGTGTAAGAGTACGCTTCATGAGGGACAGGTTGGTAGGGAACGCTTTATGAAACCGTAGTGGTTGCAGTCATGGTAACAATCACAACGACTCAGGCATGAGTAGATGCTGACTTCTGGTCTGTGGCCATCACTATGGGAATCAGCGCTAGGGGACTGAGGGCAAGGAAGTGCAGGGGGCGCCATGGGCAGCACCCTGTATTACCTCCTAAAATGGAGAGTAATTATCTATTTTCCTAAATTCTCCATTTCAGGCTCATAGATGCCATTTCAAAGAGCAAATGCAATATGACCTCATTTATTCCTCATTAGATGTAAGCTACATGAAGTTAGGGAATGCATTTGTATCTTTACCAACATCTTCCATAGATATCCCCCTACTCTGTGCCTCCTGCGTGTGCAACACATTCTGTTTCACAAGTGAACAAAGCTCTTAATTTTGCTCACAAAAAGGGAACAAAAGAAAATATTATGTAATGTTCTCTGCTTCTAAGACAGCAAGCCTGAGTGACACAGTTGCTTTGATTCCTTTCTGCGTGACATCCTGAGCTGCAGGCACTTCCTGTCCCTCCAACTTTCTCCTTCACTGGCCTAGTGCCACCCGACTGACACACTGTAAATGATGCAGGCCTTATCTCGAGTGTTAAAATCGAAGGGGGCCACACCACCTCACAACTTCTCGGCCATGCGATGCTGAAGGAGCGGGCCCAGCTTCTGTACGGCTTGGTTTCTTGTTCACGATATGAGAGTAACAGAAAGCTGAAAGAGTAAGTGCAGGGCCCTGGCAAAATCCCTGGTGCAGAATTCTTGCTTGTGTATATGTGCGTGTGAGCGCATGTCTCTGTGTGTGTATACACTCTTGCAGCATCTAGAAATTCCTGGATAATTTAAATACACAAGGAATTAATCTTCATAAGATTCGGTGCTTTAAAAGGCTGCAGAATGTTGCATCCAGCTGACTAACACACACAAAAAGCCCAAGTGTCACCCACTGTGTTGTTCAGACCACAGCCAGGGTCGCCACAGCGAAGGTGACACTTTCTAATGACTCCTTTTTTGATTTACTGTTTTGTCTCTTTGAGGCGTGAACCTCACAAGAAAACTCTGCTTTGATTGAATGATTTATAGCATGTCTTCAGGGGATAAAAATAATTTATGAAGAATACTTTTCCAGGTTTTCCATATTTCAGCAGGTGACATCTTCTTTCTAGCAATGAACTCAGGTTTTTTCCTGACATCTTCCCTGGACCAAGCCAAACTCTAGATCCAAAGCTTCAGGCAAGCCCCTGGGTTTGTACACTGCTGGGCGAGGTGCTCTGGGGAGCTTGCCATCCACCTTTATAAACTACAACGGCTTTATATTTTTCTCTCAAGTCAAACAAGGATTATTTTCAGAGGATTGGATTATGACATGTGATTTTTATTTTCTTCTAAAGTTACCCTAAAATTGCTCTAATGAGTCTACTTTAGTTCTAGAAACAAAAAAAGTACTTTTTCTTTGAGGTTATGGAGCTTGGTCACTGATAAGCAGATTGAAAAATCAAAGTGTGTTAAAACTGTACCTTTGCCCCTAGGTCAGATAAATTAAAGTCATGTTTGAATTTTGGTTTGTAAGAACTTCACAGATATGAGTAAACACATGAAACATAAAACTTTTATGACACTTTGGAAAATAAGCAAATGCTGAGACAAGGGAGATAAGTGGTCTTTCTCTAAGTAAATAACAAAGCTTTAAACTTATATTGCTTTCATTTGCAGATTAATTTGTATTTCAATATAATATGCAAATTGAAAATACAGGTAGCCCAGCAAGATAATCTCCTCGCATTTTTATCACTACCACATCAGTTCTAAATCTTTTCTAATGAATTTACTACTTGTACTAAATGTAAATATTTTGGCCTTCAGTCAATAGAGGTTTACCATAGAATTTAGTCGGTGCCATGAGGAGGGGGCTGGGGAAAGTTGTGGGCTTGGTTTGCTTTCAGGACCACTTTTAAAAGGGAACAACTCTGTAATTTGGGAAGATGATCAAAATTAGCCTTGCTGCAGAGGGTGTGATCTGGGCCTCATCTAAAATCACCCAGCATAAGCTGGGCACTAGGGTACAGGCCCGTGATCCCAGCAGCAGAGAAAATGTACAAGAAGAATTGAGAATGGACTTGGTGTGGGTGGTCTTTTGGATGCAACAACTGTGTAGACTGCTGAGGGGCAGGAGCTCCGCTCCTTCTTTTGAGGAGCTCACAGAACGGCCTCTGGGCATAGAGGGACCTCTGCTCCCCACCACCTGCCCTGAGACCCTTCCCTGAGAAGACTCTTCTCTGGGGTCTGCTTTCAAATGTCACACACTGCTGTTGATGATGAATGGGATGGAGGCAGATCACGGTCCAGAGAACTCAGGAGGAACTGTGATTTGATCGTCCTAAACTTTGAGACTCTCTATTGTATTAACCACAGTGGGAACAACAGATAACCTGGAAATGACACCAGGTGTGTCTTCTGCTGCACGATCAGGTCATGGTTACCTAACCAGCCAGGCACAGTCGTACCTGGGGGATCAGAACCTGCAAAGGTGAATTGTTCTAGGGGGCACTCGGAGCTTTCCAGCATGTGCTGCCAGCCTTGGGTGGGCTGGGGTGTCCACTTCAAAGCCCTGGGGGCCAGGAGAGGGCCCCAGCACAGCACAGCGATGAAAGGTCATGCTCCAGTCATTAAGTGGAGGGTGCTGTGCCTGAGGGCTGTTGAGGGAAAAGAGATCTTGCATTTGGGGGGATGAGATTTCTTTGCTGGGGGTCCAGGGCATTTGAATCCCCAGCCCTCCTTTTGCAGTCTGTTTCCTGGCAGGATGGAGTCCCATGTGACTGAGGCTGCAGGGCAGGACAGTGCCGGGTGGGGTGGGGGTTGGGGGTCTGGAGGGGAGGTGGGCTCCCTCCTGCTGCTTTCGGGCCTGCAGGGCTGGTTCCTGAGGAGAAGCTTGGTGCAGAGCTGCCGAGATGCTGTCACCGGGTGTAGACTCCACTGGGCCTTTCCACCTCTGGTTTCTGCCTTGTAGCCAGCCAGTCTCAGACCGAATCCTCTAAAACTGTGAGGTGAATAAACTTCTTTTTGTTATAGGTCTCAGCTGTTTTATCCTAATAATGGTACAGTGATTAATACAGACTTCAACATGAAAAAAGAAGCTGACCAGAGCAGCAGAAACACATGAAAGGAAAGAGGGACGCTCACACAAAATTAGTGAAGTGAGATGAGATAAATCCAGATAAATGGTCTAAAATGTTACGTGTACAGTTTCTTCTACTTTTCAAAAATATTTGATAAAAATACAACTTTACATAAAGTATCTAAGAATGTCACAAAGAACTTCTACATAACTTTCATCAGAATCTTAATTGTTATTATTTGTCACATCTATTGATTATCTATTTCCATATACTGATATCGTTTTTCTGGGCTATTTGTGGGTAAATAATAGACATGGCAATTCTTTATTCTTAAATAGTTCATTGTGAGTTCCTTCAGAACAACATTCTATTTCATAACCAAAATCAAGGGAATTCTGGTCCATCCTCTAATCTAGTCATGGCGAGCCAATGACACAAGTTACCGTGTTTTTCCTTTAAGACAAAATATATTAATGTATGAGTTGTTTTTTCTAAACTAAAACCTCAGTATTCAGGTTTAATTACAGTATTGTCACTTTGTGATAAATAAATGGATTTTGGGTTGCAATTTGGCAGTCCATCTCTAAAAGGTTCACCATGATTGATCTATTCTGTACTCTATATTTATTACCCACAAGTTGTCCCTATAATGTTACTCACAGCGATACATCCTTCTATCGTGTGGTTTCTGCCTTGGAGCCAGCCAACCATGGGCTGAATCTTCTGAAACCGTGAGCCCAAATAAATCTCCCCTCCTTTAAGATATGGGGGTTGGGCATTGCATCCCAGCGATAGGAGAGTGACTGGTACAAGATACCAGTCCAAAGCAGCTGTGGGGAGCAAGGGAATATGGCTCATGCTCCCTGGCACGGGGAGGCTTGAGGCCTGGTGAAGACAGTGTCCCGGGCTGCAGCCTTTCCTGCTGCAGGTTTAGATTCCTGTGCTGATGCTCCTTCAGAGCAAGGGGGTGAATGTGGTTTGCACCAGCTAACTGGTTATCCATCCCAGACAGCAGATGCATCTGGAGCCTTTACACCATACCTGGGACAGACCGTCTGAGGTCTGAGGTCCGAGAGCTGCCTTCTCCCACATCTCTGTCCTTGCCGCATCCTGAGGTTTGCAGAAGACAGCTGAAACGGGTGCCTTGGGGCCCTCTCAGGTCACCTGAAAAGTTTGTCTTGTTCATTAGCATTGTTGATAGAGAAGACAAGGCTGCCGCTTCCAGGGAAGTAGCTTTCGGGGGGCTTCAGACCTTCAGATCAGTATAACCACAAGAGGGAAAGGTGGCTGGGGAGTGATAGAGATGATCTTTAGTGTTAGTATTTGGGACTGTGTTTTCATTTCCATGAATGTGTAATTGGCTTCATTAATAAGCAAGGGTGCTTCTTTCCTTTAAAATATTCATCTGGGTACTATTAGTTCCTAATTGAATCTGCATAGGTAGCATTGTTATGGGAGTGATTTGTCTGGTGTTGGGCATTTTTAAAATGTTGAATCCTTTCTGCAAGGAGCCATCCAGGCTTCCTGTGAAGCTGCTCAGTTTTTTCCTACTGGGAGGGCAGGCAGACAGGGACAGGTTCTGAGCATGCTCAGCTGGCCTCCAGGGGCTGTGACTCCTCCCTCCTCTACACAGAAGTGAGGAGAGGGGTTTATGCAGGGGCCTGGGCCAGACAGGTGTCACCATCTGTCTGCCCTTCCCCATGTTTGGGACATCATCAAATCTGGCAGGCAAAGCACTTAGCTCTGGGAGCAGAGACTGCTGTGGGATGTCAGGGACCATGGGACTGCTGGGCTGTGTGTCGCAATCGTTGCTTCTATCCCTTTGGGGATCTGGGAAATAGCTCCTGGCCGGGCCTAGAAATTCCTGAAATGACAAAACAGGTTCAAGGAGGTACTCTGGGCTTTTGGAAATAAAGGTGCTGGTGAAAGACAGATGGAGATGCAAATTTATTCTGAAGAAGTAAAGTTTGCAACTGATAATGGGATGTTTGATGCAGGGAGGGGAGTAATAGGCTACTTGCGCTCTGCAGGGTCTCCCTTCAGGGCACAGCAGTTCCAGTGGACCTGAGAAAGAAAGCCTTTGCCAAAGCTGCAACAGCCAAAGAAGGCTCCCACACAACATGGACAAGTAGAAAATGAGCTTAGGGCCATGTGGTGAGCCCCAGGAAGGTGTGTGGGGGCCTCTTTCCCTTGGTCTCCCCTGGCCTCTCCTGTAGACTCCTCGTCAACTTTTCAGGGATCTCTGCACATGGGGAACACACTTTCCTGTAGGCAAATGCTGCCCCTGACTGGGTGTGTTGGTCAGATTTCTCATTGCTGGGACAAAATACCTGATACCTATAATTGCAAAGAAGAGAGGTTTATTTGGCTCAGTTTTCAGTAGGGTCAGTCCATGGTTTCCTGGGCCCAAGGTAGAAACAGTGTGGTGGAAGCAAATGGTGGAGGACAACTGCAGATCTCATATAGTAGCCAGGGGGTGTGGGGGAGGAGCCAGGGATAAGAATCCATCCTCCTGGCTCAATCCCCATCCCAGTGACCCACCTCCAGCCAGGGCTCACCTCCAACACCGCATTCTGCCATGAACTCATCAGTGTATTATTCCACTGATTAGTACAGCGGCCCATGGTCCAATCACCTTCCACACATATGAGGCTTTGGGAGGATGTTAAATCATAAAACTAGGTGAATGGGAGGAAGGAGAAAAGGGAAATTCCCAACATTTGCATCTGCTGGACAGAGGGGGACCCAGTGGGAGCCCATGGAGCCAGGAGGATGCCTGTGATTCAGGGTAGGTTTCCCTTTTCAAAGAGAAAACATCAAAGCAGAGCAAAACATTACAAAACCTGCTGTTTCTTCCTTAGTGAATGAGGGAGCGTCACTGCTGCACGATCTCGTGGGTGTGCTCATCTCCCTGGCCAGGCAAAGGCATCGTGTCCCCCATGTGCCCCAGGCCGGAGCAGCCCCACACCTCACAGTGGGCAGTGCGTAGTCCCTCTCTGCGGGATGTTAGGCCTGTGTGCCTTCTGGGCCTGGGGCTGGTTGCATGCTCCGCCTGAGGATACCTTATCTATCACGACGAGACAAGTGAGGCCACCTGCAGGCTCCTGTGACAGATGCGGGAAGTGATGCATACTCACAACCTGGAAAATGGAGTGGCGCTGGGAAGGCAGCTGTCCTGAATGCATGTCCCTCCACAGTCCTCACCAGCCAGGGATGTTTTCTTCACCGGCCAAGTTGGCGGTCTACCTGCAAGTTTCCAGCCGCACTAGAGACTTTGTGCAGACCATCCATCCTCCCCCGCCAGCTGGCTCCCGTCTCTGTGTGCCGGTCAGCCAGACAACTAGGAGATGCTGCCCCAATGGGCTGTACACTGGCGGCTTGTGTGATAGATACCTCCCACAGCTCCTCCGGCTGGCAGTCCAAGATCCAGACAATCTGGACACCGGCAGACTCAGCCCCTGGTCACAGCCTTATTCTGGCTTATGGAGGGCTCCTAGCTGGAGAAAGAGAGAGGAAGAGGGGGAGGAAGGAGGGAGGAGGGGCAAGAGGGAGACAGGGAAGAAGAGAGATGTGAGGGGAGAGGGAGGCAGGAGATAGAGGGAGAAAGGGAGGGAGAGAGAGAGAGAGAAGGAATACGAATGAGCGATTTCTGGCATCTCTCCTTCTTCCTGTAAGCACGCTAACCCATTACCTTGGGGGCCTGCAGTGCGCCAGCCTGCCCTTGGAATCTGGGTGCAGTGCCCGACTTCAGTCCCTGGCACCCACCGTGTGGGGTATCTCAGGCACAGCGGGAGCACCTCACCTGTGCCATCCCTCCCTCTGTGTCCCATGCTGGCCTGGGCCCACCAGGTCCTCAGTTGTCCCTCTCAGGCCTGGCCACATCCGTGAAGCGCCACAGTCTGGCCTCTTCTCCTTCCCTCCACACACTGCTCTGGACCTCGGAGCTCGGTCCTCGGGCCTGGCTGCTTCCCTCGCCGTGGTGGCCAAGAAGCGGGCATCCTCAGGAGGGCTGACCAGCCCCTCTTTGCCAGAACAGTCACCTTTTCCACTGCATTAGCTGCCCAGATCCCCGGCTCACTCGCAGGAGGCACCAGACCCGTGACGGTGACCCTTCTCCCTGTGTGTCTGTCTCGCCTCACCAGCTTCCCAGCACCTCAGGGCAGTTCTGGGATCCCGAAGCCCACACCAGGGTGCTGAGCACTGACTGCCTGCAGAGTCCACGCCCAGTACTGTCACTGTGGATTTCAGAATAAAGACATGCTCGGAATCGACTCCACACTCTACGGTGCAGAACCTTCTGGCAGGACATTGGCACCCTCAGCCCTGGACGCACTCTGTCCTTCTGGGCCACGGTGGGGCTGGGGATTTAGCTCAGTGATTAGAGTGCTTGCCTTGTAAGCACAAGGGCCTGAGTTCGATCCCTGGCACCACAAAAAAAAAAAAAAAAAAAAAAAAAACAAAAACCAAAAAACATCTGGGCCACGGTGCAGATTCCTGCCCAGGCACCTTTTCTGACTCTGTCCCTATAGTGTGGGATCGTGTCACTGGGAAGGACAAACAGCTCGTTTCTGCACCAGGAGTTAGGAGAAGAGTGGACAGCTTTTCCTACAGCTTGTGAGAGCAGACTTGGTTCGGAATCCATCCTGCAGACAACAGGGGCTGCTTCTCTTGGTTTCTGTTGGGGTGCCGGTTGGCAACTGGAGTAGCACAGAAATACTGCCGGTCAGGGCTGTGCTGGGCAGAGCTACAGGGCAGAGAGATTTTATCATGACCCCTAATAAAGGGAAGAGTGTGCCAAGGTGATTAAATCTACCGACTAAGGTCCAGCGCAATATCACGACCTCTACTTTTTCTGCACATATAGAACCTGCATTTCTTTTGCAAATATTTGGTTCTTCATCCCTGAGGACTACAGAAAATAAATGCAATAAGAAAAGCAAAGAAAAGAATAGCAAAGATAAGCTATGCCTTTCCCAAGGAATATGTGGAAACTGCATACTGGATTATATTTGCAATTTTCAGCTCTTCTGGTCTGATTTTTAAAATTTGATGTATGTCAATTACATCTCACGATGCCCACCTGCCACTTCTCTGACTTTCATGGAGGGAGTGGTCTTGCCAGGGGCTCTGGGTTGCACTGTGCTTTGTGTGTCCAGACCCCGGACCAGCTTGGTGCCAGGGACACAGGTGTGGGGGCAGAGGGGCCAGAGCATCATTTCCCCAGAGAACAGCCCCTCCGATGAGGCTGGGGCAAACCCCAGCAGCTCCCCCCCGGTGGCAGGTATCCTCCAGAAGGACACGAGGAGGAGGCAGCCACAGCTCTTTTCATGTCTGTCTCCTTCCTTCGAAAACTCAGCTCCTGGGTACTGTGCCGAATACTGGTGAATTCAGAATCACGGAGACCTGGAGATTCTGACAAATCATGCACATCATGCTTTGCAGCCTCTGCAAGTCAACCCTTACATGCTCCTGAATGAAACTGTTAAGTAAAGGAAAAGCAGCATGTTATAAATTTATTAGTCCTAGTCAAGAAGCAGATGAGAGCATCATTTCAATGCTTCGCTCTCAGGGCCTGCAGGGCTTGGTGCCCCGCTCTCCCCAGGTGAGCCTTGGGACCTTGAGGGGTCAGTGAGGCAGCCTCAGGGTGGCGGGGGAGGTCACACCATGAGTGCAAAGATGAGAATACCAATCAATCCACCATATTTTTTGCACGTTTAAATTTCCTTTTTAATCTCAAGCAACTGAAATTCATTTGACAGAAGGTGGCAGGACAATAGAAGGAAGCCAGAGTGGTGCCGGGGAGGGGGACTTAGGAGAAGCCAGGACAAATCACCTGTCCCCACCTAAGCCACCTGCTGTCTGCTGTGAAGCAGGAAGACATTGGGGGAGGGGAAAGCTGATAATATTCTCTCTCTATCTCCTCTGTTTAGTCGCCCTTCACCCCTATTCAAACCTCACTCACCAGCTTCTGGGATTTTCTATGCAGCAGGGTCTCTTAAAGCAGAGCCCAACCTTTCGTGTCACTTTCAAGCATCTTGTTCGATCTCCGTCTGAGGTGGGGAGAACAGCAGACAGCTTCCCAGCAAGAGCCTGCGATACTGCAGAGGGGAGGGAATGAGATTAGAGGCTAATGTGTCTAGACAGCATATTTAAACAACCAGAAAGGAAGCATAGCTCTCTCTGGCTCACACTAGCAGTCCTACGTGGGTTTGTGCTCTCTGCTCCATTTTCTTTCTTGATTTCCCCTAAAGGGAGCCAAGATGCCAAGATGTGGGTACCGCACACTTGCTCTTGCTGCTTATTAGTGTGGGCTCTAATCAATTCTCCACCATCTAGAATCGGCCCTTCTTCTGCGACTTACAGATTCACTTCCTGTCACTCACGAAGTGCCAACGGCGTACAAAAAATTTTTTTTTGCTATAGGGCTCCACTTCAGATGACAATCTCTTGCATTCTTCCACGACAAGCTACTCTTAACCCTGCAGCGCCTGGTGGTCCAAGGCGGGAATACCCAAACGATGGAACATAGTGAAATGTGTTCTATTCAAACTCTTGTTCCTTGAATTTTTCTAGGTAAAATATATGAATTCCATGCAAAAATTCAAAAACTTTCAATCTTTGGCAGCAATGGGTTAACATGTTAAAATATAGAAGGAGAACCCCCCAAGATAACACTCTAAAGAATGAATCAAGTATTTCTAAATACATGATGTATAGGATGAAAAAATAACTATTTCATGTGAAATTCAGTAAGCTAGTAGAGTCCCTGTGACAGTGAAGAAAGGGTTGTGGAGGATGAGGACAGGTGGGACAGTGAGCATCTATGTCTCTGGGGGATGCAGAGTGTGGACTATTCATGAGCTGACACAGTGAGGACGGGACGGGTCTGGGCAGAGAGCACCAGATGACCTCCTTCCTGAGTATTTTTATTCGAGGAGCAAAAGTTTTCTTTAAGAAAGGCAATAACAGAGGACACCACACAAAAGCAGCACTGGACCCCCCGTGCCTTTCCAGTCCCACCCACAGCCCAGCCCTGAGCCCACCCCACCTCGCTCCAGCACAGCATCTTTGTGCCCAAGCAGTCGGCCCAAAGCATGGGTTTCCACTTCGAGAAGGTCCTGTCCACTGTGGCTGAAATCTGCCAGTGGCTGAGGACAGTGGAAACCACCAGAAAGAGAAGGCTTAGAACATTTGGGCACGACGAAAGGGAGGAGTTCAGGTGGAAGATCCTTTTCAGCCCTGTACTCATTGTTTATGCATCCAACCTTCCTGCAAACCAGACAGTGTCGATCACGTTCTCACAGAGGCGAGTTCAAGAGGGAAGTATTCAATTGCCTTTCTGCTCATAGCACAGAACATAGCAAAACAGTCTTTGTAGCACCCATTCGACTCTTCAGCAGATTGCATTCTGAAGGTTCAAGTGAAAAGCTTTGGTCAACAGCTCTGAAACAAAGCATGCTACACGTGACAGCTGTGTGAGGCAGACACAGTCAGGTGTGTGCATCCAAGAGTGTTTGAGACACCACGTACATTGGCCCAGGGACTTGCTTGGCATCTCTTAATCCAGAGAAAATGCATAAGGCCAGTTGCAGGGGCTGTCAACGCATTTTCCAGTTGGGAAAAGGCATCTCAGAATGATGTTGGAATGAACTTGTTGGCTCTCCACCTTTACCGCCCTTCTCTTCCAGGTTCTGAACATAGATGTGATCAGCAGCGGGGAGGGTGGGGGGAAATGGTCTTTATCTGTCATCGAATTCAATGCTGGTCCACACAGTGAGGCTGTGGGCAATCGTAGACTTTCCCGACTGTGCCCGCGGCCCCCAGGCTGAACCTCGTCTCTCTCCCTGCATGTGGAGTGTGATGTTAGCGTCCTGGTACACCTTGCAGGTGCACTTTCAGCACCTGCATAGTGCCTCCTCCCTTCTGCTTACCGCAGGCACACTGAGTCGGGAGGGTCGGAGGAGGTAGGTCTGGTATTTTGTGACACAAAGATGAAGCATTGGAACAGACATAGTGACTAAAACTGGAACTAAGAATACTTGCTTTGGAAACAAATGGGAAGGGCAGGGACCTTAGAAGCAGACAGACTGGAATTTGAATCTCCTCAATGCCAAGGCTCTTTTATACTTACCTTATTTTCTAGATAGAGATAATGTCTACCTCTCAAGGTTTATATGGAAATCACATGCTATGAGACCATTTATGCACATATTATACCCATGTAAAATGAAACTTGTTTTAGACAAGGTTGAATTGATTGTTTAAAATGTAGCCAAAAGAGTGCCAAGTATATTAAAATGACACTGAAGGGGACATGTATTTCTGGCAATCTTGTAAAAATCTGAACATCTAACAATTATAATGATTATTGCCATTTACACTGAGTGTGAGAATGGCCCTCAGCAATTTGCAAATGTTAACATGCTTATTTCTTACATACCCTTAGAGATTGGAAATATTTTCATTCGGCTTTCAAATGATGTAAGTAATGCACAGAGAAATTACCAAGCTTTCCAAAGTCAGCTTAGCATGGGACCTGAGTAAGAAGCGGGATGGTGAAACTTCAGGGTTCTTACTATCATTTATAGGACCAGTGCATAAAGTGAGGGACCACCTTGAAAATCAGCTGGGAGCAGGTAGAAATAGTGGGTGTACTTTTAATCGTGGAAAAGATGTCATGAAAGCAAGAGGAAAGTCTAGAAATGTTGGATTTTGGGAAAGCCTTGAAAAGAAGGAGTAACTGTTGCTAATTTTTTCCCAGAACTGGGTTTGGAAATTGAACTTAGGACTTTTGCACTAAACTACTTCCCTCTCCCTTTTTAGTTGTTATTTTGAGACTGGGTCTAAGCTGCCCAGATTGGCCATGTAATGGCTAGAAATATTTCGAAATTGAGGAAAGGGCTAAATTTTCCTAATAAGAAATCTCAGTGAGTCCAACTGTACGGATACAAGATAGATGCACATAGATTATCACAGAGAAACTGGAAAAAAATTAAATAAGTTAGGTGGTAAAAATGTTTACTTGAACCATGAAACTTTTCCTCATAAGGCTTCTCAGTGTTCGTAGAATTCACATGATAATGGAATAACCTCCAAAACATTAATGCAAATTTATCTTTGTGAAATTCTAGACACAGGTAAAATATTATTTAATAGAGTGTTAAATAACATTGTTTTCAGACAAACATTAAAAGAGGTCACTGTTAACTAAAGTGTATACGAGAAGAGAAAATAGATATATAAAGAAGAAAACAGAAGCCAGAATAAACTGTAAGAAAAGCTAAATTAGCATCATCTGTCTAAAGCAATAAAAACAATAACTATTATTTTTGATTATTTGTGTGCCGTGATGAAAGAGAAGCTGAAGTACTGAACATTAGTTGGCACAGAATGTGGCATACAGAGATCTCAATGACAACTTCACTGCTGAGGAGGAATATGAAGGTCATGGCAACTTATGTATTTTAAGTCAAATATTTAAGTTAAAATTTTGAGTAGGACCATGAGAGACTTGTGAGCAAATGGGAAATTTTCATATTAATAATAGGAATAAAATGGGGGTGAATACTATTTGATGAGTGTGAGCAGGAAGAACAAAGCAAACAGAAACAATGGGAGATTTTAATACTCTCCTTATTTATAAGGACTTGGTAATTATATTATAATTGACTAGGTATATATACAATTACTATATATTATGTATTTATTATAAATTAACTGCAGAAGGAGCCAATAACCATGTAACAGAATAAAATAAACAGCAGAACTAAACTCCCATGAACTCAGAAAGAAACTTTCTTTTATAATCTATGAAACAAGAGATGCTTAGAATTCTTAGAAGATTTTTATATTACTTGCTCTTTAACGTTTTTTTGGTGCTGGTGATCAAACTCAGGGCCTTGTGCTTGCTGGGCAAGCACTCTACCACTGACCTAAATCCCCAACCCCTTAGAAGATTTTTAAAAAGTATGCGCTCAGGTCACCATGAAAATCAGATCACCCTGAAAACACAAGGATTCAAAAAAGAAATGAAAGATGCTTCAAGAAATGAAAAATAAAATCGTGTTTTAAAGAAGCAAACAACATTAAAAAGACTGATATATTTAAAGGTACAGAGATTAATTGGAAGACAGATTTGCAGAAATTACTCAGAATTAGATACAGAGAGAGGGAGTAATGGACATTTACAAAAACAGCTCAATTTAACTTAATGGAACAAGGAAGTTAAATACATTTCCAGTAGAATTTTACATTGGAGTCGATTGTCCAAGAAATAGTGAAAAAGAATTTTTAAGACTCGAAGAACAATGTGTTGAGTGGCCATACCAAGTCCTAGGCCAAATCAATAAACATACTCGTAAGTACTTGCTGATGCAATTTCTTCACATTGAGTATCAGAAGAGGCTTGAAGACAGAGAGACAAGAGGCGGTGCTCAGAAAGAGATGACAGCCTGGCTGACTTCAGCGATGTGCCGGGTACTGAGTGGATGCTGCAGAAGTGTTGAAGGCATGTGCCTGCTGTTCTTGTCATCAACACATTGGAGACACAGAAAAATGACCAGTGTCACACACTCAGTATCAAACGGCTGATAGTACCTGAGGAAATCGGTGATGAGGAAATTGAGTCTAGAATGAAGGAATTGGGTGCTGGAAGCAACAGCAACAAAACTGGATGATGACATTCATTCATTAATCTAAAGGGTATAGATTGAGTTAAACACTGATGCAACTTGGTTCATCGATGTTTGCAAGTACAATGATCACATAGGACAACATCCAGTGTGCACCCTGCTCTGGCCCACAGTGGCCTGCGGAGCTGGGCCTCGCCTTTTCACCTCCCCTCTTTCTCCTCTTCCTTTACTCTACTGCAGCCACTGTCCTTGCTGCCCACCCACCGGCTGTAGCACATGTGCATGCTGGATGTGTTCTCTGATGTTAACTTTCATAAGCTGTTGAGTGGGGATAGTAACAGTCACTCACAGACTGTTGGAAAGATTAAACAAAGACCCCCTAAATCCAGAATTCAGCCCCAAGTAGACACCATGTGCATCCATCTGGGATGCTGAATTCTTGGACAATTATTAAGCCCAAAGACCTGGTCCTCAGGAGGGGTAGACAGGTTCGGGTGCTGCCCATGGTGCCTCGGAACTGTGAGATACCAGGGAACAGGAAGGAGTCCTAGGACACTGCCCTGCAGATCCACAGCCTTGACAGCCATACTTTACGGGAACTCTCTTGTATCAGCCAGCTTTTCTATCACCGGGACAAAACACCCAGCATCTGCACCCTCCTGGAGGTGTGTTTGGGCTCACAATTTCAATGGTTTGGTCCATGGCTGGCCGGCTCCAAGGCGGAAATAGTCGGGTGGGAGATCATGGCAGAAGACAGCTGCTCATCCTGTGTTGGCCAAGAGGGTGAGGGAAGGAGGAACTGGTGAGGAGAACGCACCCTTCCAGGTCACACAGGAGGCCCTGACAGCACATTCAGCTACGGGTCTCACCAGGCTTAGTCCACCGATGCATACAGCGCCCCTGCGATCCAGTCACCTTCCAAACATGAGAGACTTTGACAAGACATTTTAGGTCCAAACTACGACACCTCTCAACATGCAAACTGTAGAAAACACTGATCTGGGATGCGTCATGCACCATAGTAAAGAGTGACCTGCAAGTTTTCTCTCAACGCCAGCTGCTCCTTATACATATCATGGAAGTCACACTTCCAGATTCTTCCAGTCTTTTTTTTCTAGAAAGTGTCCAGGGCACATCTGTTCAAGGAAATGAGAAAACCTTCTAATACCATTTCCAGGGCCTACAATCCTCGTTTTTATGCACAAAACACAGGAGGAAACTGCAATGCGTTAGAAAATTCTCTCAAGAAAGCCAAACTGCCAACGACCTCCTTTCTCACCAATGTCATCACCCGTGGCTCCTTTTAGCACGCAGGGTAATGAATGTGTCATTTTCTGGAGTGTGACTTGTTGCTTGACCTGTGTGCTGGTGCCGGGACTCCCGCCACACCATCCCCGCCGCACCTCCGCTGTGTTGACGGGGAGTTTCTTGGTCTGAACAAACACTGTAACGAAGCAATGTCAAGCCCGCCTTTGGAGGCTTCGGTGAAGTATGTACCAGACTCAACTGTCCCAGTTTTGAAACACTTTTATTTCTACAAGGAGCAGCTTTAGGTGCTGATTAACATGTATTAAAGAGAAAGATTTTGACAGGAACTATAAAGTTAGAAAATGATATAGAGTAGGAGGGAAAATATGAACACGGGCTCTGGCAGAGAGAGTATGTAGGTGACGCTTCTTGTCTCTTCCTCTGCTTTTGCATTTACTCTGAGTTTCTAGGTCGCTGTGGGGAGGTTCAGATTCTCTTTGACTTTCTCCCACACACACAGACACGCAATACACAAATAGATGCTTATTTTGAAAAAAGGAAAGTGCATTCGTAGCATAACAGTTTTACTTCTCTTAAATGAAGTAATGTTTTGGTCATTCTCTGCTAATTTATAATTTTGATGGCTCAACATGATTAACCCAGGCAGTGTTGGGGAAGAAAGACATTGCAGCAGAACAACTATGTATCTAAATTTGCAGGCCTGATACAGAAAGGTTTTTCAGATTCCCTCAAGTATATTCAAATTATCTAGTTGCTTGTTACAACTGAAACCTTGTAGCTAAAATAGTGACTCAAATCTCTACATTAAAATATCAACCAATGTAATTTACATTTTTAAAAAGCTTTTAGTAATTCAGACTACTAATTTTTCTCATTAGATCTTGCTGACTAGTTGACTTACATGCGTGTACCCGTAATTATACCCGCACACTGGTATGTAAACTACTTGAAAAGTGACTATGTATTTTTGGTGATAATGGGGATTGAACCCAGGGTCTCTGCATGGAGCTATGTCCCCAGAGACCCCTTTTGTCCCCTTTTTTTGACTTATTTTTGAGGCGGGATCTTACTAAGTTGCACAGGCTGGGCTCAAACTGGCAATCCTCCTGCCTCAGCCTCCCTGAGTGCCGCAATTGCAGGCATGGGCCACCATGCCCAGCTGAAAAGTTATTTCTGAAACCTCTGGTACTTATCAGTCTGAGCTTGAACCATTTGTTTATACAATTGTGTCTTTTACTGCTATTCTAAAATTTCTCTTCCTCCTTGTTTTAGGTACCATGTTCTAGTTCTGTTATTTTGTTATAGGGTATGAGTGGTCTTTAATTTTGAGTTTCTCATGACAGACCACATGAAGTGGCCTCTGCTGTCATGGCCATTTCCAGGCGGTGAAACTGAGGCACAGAGTGCTTGAGCTATTTGCCAAGGTCACTCCACTGACCGGTGTCAGTGCCGGGGCTACCCTCTCTGTGTGTCAACCTAAAGAGACTAATGATGTGTATCTGGAAGATTTTAGCAATGGACTCGGTAGAATAAGTAAAAGTGGCCCACACCGGTGTAGTAGAGAATTGTCCAGCCCACTGCAGGACCAAACGGAGCAAAAAATGGAGGAAGGATGAATTCCCTCTCGTGTCTTGAGCTGGGACATTCAATCCTTCTATCCTTGGACATCAGTACTCCTGGTTCTTGAGCCTTAAGACTCACACTAGAACTCAGAACACTAGATCGTGCAGCTGTAGGCCTCTGGACTTGGATTAGAACTGCCGACGCTTTTCTGCATCTCCAGCTTGCAAACAGCAGACTGTAGGGTTACTCAACTTTTATAATCCTGCAGGCCTATCTCGCATGATCAGCTCCCCCTTTGCCCTCTCTCACTCTGCCTCCTCTCTCTCTCTCTCTCTCTCTCTCTCTTTCTCTGTCTCTCAAGACTGAATTGTTATCAAAAGGTAAGCAGAATTTAAAGATTTGGAAAAATCCTTAGATTGTCCATGTTGAAAAATATAAGAACGGCTGTTCCAGAGGGAACAAGTGTTTGGCCAAAGGACCGTGAGATGAGGAGGTGAGCGGGGATGGCCCATCTGAGCAGAAGCCAGGAGTGAGGCTCCAAGTTAACCAAAAGATGAACCTGAAGGCATTTCAGAGCTAGCTTCCACTGACTCTCTGATCACAGGCCCAGAACGCAGGGCAGGGAGAGCCCCTGCCTGCCCTCCTGAGCGCCATGATTAATGCCCTCTCCCTCTGTGGAAAGGTCCTGCTCTGTCACCCTGTGCTACACTTTTCTTATTGACCTCCAACCTCTGGGGCTGCTGCTCAACCTCTGGGCCAAACTTATTCTCCTCTGTCTGCCTATAAAATCCAAGTTCATGTGGAGTTCAGCTCCTGCCCTGGCCTGTCCTTCCAGCCTTATTTGACCATATCCTCTCACATGGTTCAAATCATCAAGGATTCTATTTCTAATTTTTAGTCTGAGTCCTAAAGCATACCCAATTCTTGCATGAGATGCTGATCCTAGTATCCAGCTGCCAAGTGACAGTCTCCATGTGAGTGACCCACAGGTGTGTAAATCACACAGCTCACAGCTGCAAGCGGGACCCTCCGGTCTCAAATGCTGTGTGAGTACATCATGAATATTAGGTCTCTGCACAAGTCGGGGATCCAGGGGGCATTTCTGAGCCCCATCTTACTCCCTGTCCACATTTAGGGACAACCATAGCAGGAAATCTTGCCTTCATACAATACCTGCTACCTCCCTCCTTTCTGCACCTTCTGCACCACATCAGACTGCTAGAAATCAGTTCATGGTCCAGCCCCAGCCACCACCACCACGGTGCCGGAACACCTGCTCTCTGTCTACCTCAGCTGTTCCCAGGTTCTGCTGAGGTGCCACGCAAGCCCAGCCTGGAAGTCCGGGGTAAAAAACGCCCCATGAGGAGAGTTTTTCTCTAAGGAACAAGTAAACCAAAAGACATGCTCTTCCTGCCTCCCCCTCAGAGAGACTGTGCTTAGAAACAGTCAGATACCCTCTGTGCAAATGGACCCACAGGTCCGAGCAAATGACTCTGCTCAGTAGAAGTGGCCCGTTTACTGATGCATCTGGGTATCGCCATGCACCTGAGCCAGGGAACTACCGTTCTTAACAAACGGCAACATCAAATCCTTTCGTCTTGTGCTGTAGCCCAAGATCAAGACAGTGTGTATCTCCTTGAGATACAAATGCAGACCAAAGTAAAATTTATAGAGGGGGAATTAGAGACTTGGTAGAAAAGGATTATAAACTGAGTTCATTTGTAAAGTGAATGCCAGCAGCCAGAAGTCAAGTCTGGCAGAGTGGCAGGAGACCAGGGACTCTGAGTCCCAGCTGAGCCCTCCGCGGACGTGGACGACAGGTGCCGCTTGGCCTGCATATGGCCCTGGAAGAAGTGGATGGGAGAAGCAGGCTCCCCGAACCAGTCTGCCAGAGTCTGCAGGGGCCACCGCCAGGTGACAGCCATTACCCCACAGCCACAGCAGCCACTGTCAGGTTCTCATGATCCAAACTTTGGTATCAGTGTCACTGCTATTTAGGACTTTCATCTTCTTGGGTTTGCCTTTGAATGACGTGTGCACATCCAGCAGGGGGATGAGTGTGGATGCAGCAGAGAGCAGGTTTGCTATTCCTGAGTCTTTCCATTCTGGGAAGTTGTGTTGGACATGGTGTTTCTATGCCATGCTGTCCACTGAAAATGCTGCTAAGCTCGCCCCTTTGAGATGTCGCACGGGAAGCTACTTCATCAAGCATCTGTCATGTGATGAAAGGTTTCCTGGCCAGGACGCTGACTGGGAAGCCAAGCCTCCTCCTCAGAACAGAAGAAGACCAATGAGCTTGATGACCACAGTTACAAAAAGGATGGGCGGCCGCAGTGGGCACCGGTCACCCACTATGACTCCCTCCAGACTAGGACCCAGGTTACAATTATTCCTACATGAAAAGCCAGCCGGGAGGTTCTGGAAAGTGCTGTGCAGTCCTTTCGTTTGCTGAGACTGGCTGTGGGCAGAGACCGTCATAGTTGTGGGCCATATGGAAACAGACAGGAAATCAAAGACTGGGCCCCTGGCTTGTGAAACTTGCAGGTGGACACAGCAGCTAATCCTTTTGCTTCCGGAATGAAGGTTCCTTTCCCATTTTTGTCTCTGCTGCTGAATTATAGGTCATGGCCATTGCTAGTCTATGCTGAATTTCAGGAGTGGAGTGGAGACTTTTCCAAATGGACAGCACATCTCTGAAAATTGTATAGAAAATATTTTGTGTTCTCTGCTCATCCTCACCCCAGGAGAGGTCCCGTAAGGTGCAACCCCACAAAGAACAAGAACCATTGAGGGAGAAAGAGAAGACATGGCTTATGATGACCATGGGCTCAATTGTCTTCCAAAGTAGCATTCAGAAGGAAATGTGATGGCCTTGATTCTACTGCCAATTTGCATAAGTATGTGTAGACACACACACGTGCGGACACACACACACACACACACATATCCACAGCTAATTTTCTATGAACTGAGATAGAATAAAAATGGCTTCCTTGGGCTCATGCTCTGCCAAATGACAGCTATTAGAAGAAAATTATTTTTCTTGCCTAAATACAAAAGCAAAAATGTAAACTTATTCTTGCAGTTAGCCGACTCACAGAGCCATTGAAATCAACAAACCCAGGAAGAAAAAACATCCTTGACTGAAGGGTATTTCCCCCCTTTCTTAAGAGAAAATATGAAGAATGTGCAGGACGCTCTGCACTCGTATGTGCCGCAGAGCCCCTCGGAGGACCCTCTCCCCGCTCAGGCTTCCTCCTTGCCCTCCCCCCGCCCTCCCCCTGGCCCTCCTCCTGGACCTCCTCCCTGACCTCCTTTCTCCAGGGGTTATGGTTTGCTTCCTGCAATCACTGCAGCAGGCTGTAAGTGATGTATGAAATTTTTTAAAACGTCCCACGCCAGGGAACTCCGCCAAGACTCTGCATTCATGGCTATTTTTGCTACTGAGGTTCAGAGGCAGCTGGGAGAGCTAAGCCCACACAGAGAGAGTTGCAGCCACCAGGGACACTAGACGATGCTTTTTAAAAATCAATTTTGCTCTTCCTCTTTTCTCTTCCTTTTCCATCTTGTAAGAAAAAATGTCAAACAAAATATTTCCAGAGAAACAAAGACGTTGGACTAAATCAATGAAGTCATCCTTTAAGGCAGCATTTGAGTCATTCTTTGAGGAGGTCGATCTCCAGCTCCTCCGAGTGGGAGGGGTCCTATTACAGGCTCACCACCTCCTGTACTTGGCCCGGAGCTAGATCAAAGGGCTGCATACATTTAGGCGACTGGACTGCAGTCCATCACTTTTAACATATGCCCCATGCACATATATTTATGATGTAGCATCCATTATTTCATCACGATCCGATACCTCAAAGCATTGGATAGACTTTGAGCAAGACATTAATAACAATAGTGGATACAAATTTGTATTTAAAATAGACTTCTCGGAAAAGTCAAGTGTTTTGGACAACTTTGCAGAAGCACATGTGGCTAGGTGTTCTATTTCGTTCAATAAATCCTTATTTTGTGTGTTCCTGTTTATCTCTCAGCAGAGGATATGTTCCATTAGGGCGAGCGTTGCATCCTCCTGGCTTATTGATGTGTTGGCAGCGATCCGAACAGCTCTGGCAAATTGTGCATAATTGATAGCTGTGCAGCGTATAACTAGATGGGTACCTTGTTAGGTAGTTTTCCCAGGGAAGTTTTCAATGTGAAGATGACATTTGTGTAACGATTTGGAGGACATCAGAGAAGGAGCTAGGAAGATAGGCAGAAGATTAAGGGCTTGAGCGCAGAGGAGAAAGCAAGTGAAAAGAGTATTTACCAAATAATTTGCTTTCCAAAAATCTAACTTGAAGAATAAGTATCAGCTCTGCTGATTTTTCTTGTTCCCTTATGAACTTTGGTTGTTTATTTATTTTGGAGAACTGCTCAGGATTCGAAAGGCTGACTCACAAGAGAGGTGTAAATTTAACTCCTAGAGAAATTTCCGAACTGTTTCTCCAAGCAGTTTTGTGTTTCTACAAGCACTGTGTGAAAGATCCGGTTCTTTTGCATCCTGCTCTTTACTTGCGAGGGTCAGATTTTAGAAACGCTCGGCATTCTGACGGTGCACGGTGGTATCTCGTTGTGACTTTAGTTTTAATTACCCTGATGAATAATGATGTTGTGCTCTTTGCAGGTGCTTGTTTGCCACAATGTATCTGCTTTGGTGAAGTGTCTGTCTGCTTAAATGGATGTTCAAATCTCTCAGCCCCTTTTAATTGGTGTGTTTATGTTTTTGTCATTAGTTGTGAGTGTGCTCTGGGTACCCACAATCCTTTCTCAGGTATCTGATTTGAACATATTTCCTCCCAGTCTGCGGTTTACCTTTTCCTCCGTTTAACACTTTGTTTCCTTCTAAGAACAGACATGTTTTACATTTTGTAGAATTTACCCATCTTCTGTATGTTTGGTGCTTCTGAAATGTGGTATTGAAGAAATCCTTTCTTACTACAAGCCCACAGAATTTTTCTCCTACATCTTCTTCTGGTTTTCTAGTTTTCACTTCTACACTTAGGTCTATGATCCATTTTGAGTTAATTTTTGTATGTGATTCAGAGAATAGTTTGAATGTCATTTTTTAAAAATTTATAGGTCCAAATATCCAGCACATTTCTCAAAAAGACAATTGTTTACCCGCTGAATTGCCTTTGCCCCTTTGCCAAAGCGATTGTACAATATGTGTACTCTGTTCTGCTGATCCACAAGTCTATATTTACAACAATACCACATTCTAGATTACTGAGTCATGAAATTGGTAGTACTAGGGTGTGAGCTAAAAATACAATAAGTGGCTGGGCATGGTGGCACATGCCTGTAATCCCGGCACTCAGGAGACAGAGGCAGGAGGATTGCCGTGAGTTGGAGGCCAACCTGAGCTACACAGTGAGCTCAAAGCCAGCCTGAACTATATAGCAAGACACTGTCTCAAAAAACAAAAACAAAAAAAGAGAAAAATACAATGAGTGTTTAAATTGGAAAAATTATTACAGTAAAAGACACATTGCCATTAATCCCCCCAAAATACTCCCCGTGCACTTCAAATACACTCACCCATGGTTCTTGCCCCTTGCTGAAGCAGTTTTGGAAGTCTTCTCTGAGGAGGGTCTTTACGAGATGTGATCAAAATTTCAGTGAATGCTCCTGCTGAGTGCCTTCCACAGGCCTTAAAAACATTAGGATGTGTCTTCGCCTGTCTTATATATTGGCTTGATACCGCGTAATTTCTGGCTCTTCCCCAAAACAAAAATGACCATGAAAGGTAAATCTTTTGAATTCATTCAGGACATTGAGGCAGCCTCAACAGCACAACCGAAGACACTCACAAGACAGGACTCCAGAGCTGCTTCAGAAACAGGCAAGCAAGAACCAAGGGATAAGTGTGTTCTAAGTGCGGGGCTTAATGGCAATGTAACTTTTACTGTAATACATTTTTTTTTATTTGAACAGTCACCATATATTTTGATTACACTTCATATTAACCTCCTGGTTTTGTTTTCCTTTTGTAAAGTTGTTTGGCTTACTGTCAATCATTTGCATCTTCACTTAAAGCTTAGAATCTTTTGCCAATGAAAATGACCTAAAAAATAGGCAAATAAGCGACAATGTTGACTGTCCATGATGTAACTCTCCATTTATTTAGTTCTTTAATTTCTTTCCCCAATGTTTTGTTACTTTCAGTGCATAGATCTTTCATGTATATCGCCAGATTTATCCTTAATTATTTAAATTTTTGATGCTCTGGCCAATGATATTGTCACTTTAATTTCATTTTCTAATTATTTGTTGCAAATATATAGAAACACAGAGTATATTGGTCTGTGTTTTGCAAACTTGTTAAGCTACTTGTTGGTTCTAGTAGCTTCTTTTTAAATATTCTTCAGATCTTATATATAGATGGTCCCGTCATCTGTGCATACTTCCAGTTTTACATCTCCCTTTTCAATACAGACACCTCTTTTTGGCTGGGGTTGCTGGGGATCAAACTCAGGGCCTTGTGCTTGCTAGGCAAGTGTGCTACCATTTGAGCACTAATCCCAAACCCCCAGATACCTCTTTAAAAAAAAAGTTCTTGCCTAATTGAACTGATTTGGACTTCTAGTACAAAGCTGAACAGAGTTGTTGAGAACATACATCTCGATTTGTTCCTGGTCTTTGAGTTGAAACATTTAGTCATTTACCTTTAAGCATGTTGCTAGCTATAGTTTTTCATACTTGACCTTAATCAGGCTGAAGAGATTTCCTTTTATTCCTAGTATGTGGAGAGGTTTTATGAGGAAGATTGTTGATTTTGTCAAATGCTTTTCTGTGTCTATTTACAGAATCATATAACTTTTCTTTTTTGGTTTGTCATTGTGGTGAAATGCATAGGACTTTTGAACATCGGTCCAATCTTGCATTCTTGAGATGAATCCAACTTACTTGTCATGCACTTTATTTTTATTTATTTATTTATTTATTTATTTTGGTGCTGGGGATCGAACCCAGGGCCCTGTGCTTGCAAGGCAAGCACTTTAACCTCTGAGCTAAATCCCCAGCCCCTCATCATGCACTTTAATGTGCAATTTAGATCTTATTATCAAATTTTTTGCTTCAAATTTATTCATTCGTATTTAAGAACAAACTTGGACTTGTTTCTTTTCTTGTAATATCTTTACCTAGTTTGGGTAAAAAGTAATGCTGCCTTTACAAAATGAGTTGGGAACTGGCCATTAATTTTTAATTTCTGGAAGAATTTATATAACTGATGTTAATTCTTCTTTATATTTTTCAGAGAGTACCCAGTGAAACCATGTAGGTCTAAAATTTTGTGAAAAATTTACACCTGAAATTTTAAACATTGATGAATATAGCACTGTTTGGACTGTTAGGCTATTTTTTTTTTT
>PVJO010011774.1:0-58259 GCA_004026905.1 Hystrix cristata
CTTTTCCCTATCTAGTTCTCCTCTCTTTTGAATACTATCTCTCTTTTTTTTTAAACATAATATCTATTCTACCCCTTTGTCCTTATTTACACTTATGTTTTCTCATATCAGAGAAACAATTCGATGTGTACTGATAAGTGTCTGATTTATTTCACTTAATAGTATGTTCTCAAGGAACATCCATTTACATACAAATGACTCTAGTTTATCCTTTTTTATGGTGGTGTAGTACTCCATTGTGTAGAAAAACTACATCTTCTTTAGCCATTCATCAGTTGTTGGGCATTTAGGTTGTTTCCAAGACTTAGCTATTACAAATTGTGCTGCTATGAACATGGTTGTGCATATATCACTGTGATATGATGATTTTAATTCTTCTGGGAAGATACCCAGCAGAGGAATAGCTGGGTCAAATGGACATCTGAAATGAATAAACATTTCTCAAATGAAGAAATAAAAATGGCAAATAAATATATGAAAAAATGTTCAACATCATTGGTCATTCGAGAGATGCAGATCAAAACAACGCTAAGATACCATCTCACTCCAGAAAGAATAGCTATTATCAAGAAATCAACCAATAACAAGTGCTGGCGGGGCTGCGGGGAAAAAAGGAACCCTCCTCCACTGTTGATGGGAATGCAGACTGGTCCAACCACTGTGGAAATCAGTGTGGAGATTCCTCAGAAAACTACCTCATTTCTTTTAAGATAAAAATAGCCACATCAAGCTAGGAGATATCCAAGAGAAATAAAATTTAGTTATGCAGAATGGATTCAGAGAAATTATAACAATAACTCTCATACTCTAATTTAGAGAGTCAAGGCATTTGATTATAGAAAAAGTTAATGATTCAAAACCAATCAGATTTTTCCTATCTACGAGCAGTTTTGATCTACAGACATCTTTGAGAGTCTAGAGAAAGTTATGACTGATACCTCAACATAGGCAAATAATTTTACTTACATTATCAGAAGATTCACAGCTATGCTGAAGCCCATCCGCCTCTTGGCACCCTTAGGCTAAAGATCTGCAGCTCTAGAATAAGGTCCGAGGTACTGGAATAAGGTCCAGCTGATGAGACACTGAGCTCAGGTGGCATCTCCTTTCCTCCTAGGCAAATGGGACAGGTGTTTTATTATGGCAGCAGTAAGAAGGAAGAGCAGTCATTATTTTTTCTATCTGTCTCTCCCACCTGTGTAAGCTGGACTCTTCTTATTGCAAAGGACAGTTTTATTCAGTATCGTGCAAGGTGAGTTCATTATGAAAATACCTAGGGAAGTTAGCAAAGCAGGAATCCCAGCCATACAGCGAGTTTATAACAGATAATGTACGACCAAGCCACGTGGTAACGTAGCCATGGGGGCTCATAAATTGGGGTCCTGGATTTCAGACAGACTCTAAACATGGATTCTTATTTCTTTTAATCTCACTAGATCTACCATGTGACTCTGTTACTCTCTTTACTTCTGTTTTGCTCTGTGTATCCACACTTCCATCCACTCACTGACTCTCAAAGTCACAGTTCAGCTCTCCAGAGCTGATTGCTGCAACAGGTCATTTTTCTCTGTAGATAGACTCTCTCAGATCAGATTCTTTCCGGAGCCAGCTTCAACCACCCTTGCAGTGGACAAAGCATTGCAGAAGAGGCCTATGAATGGCTAGTATTCGGAAGTTTGGCCTGCCTGCTGTTTTGCCCCCAAATCTCTTGTGCTATATAAAAATAACTCCAAGTATATACTTGGACTTGAGGTCATTCTAGAAAAAATGAAAACAAAATTCTGTTGCACTCTGGGCCATCAATGAATCAGCGGCGAGTTTGAGACTGGAATTTGTCACTTAAATAGAATAGTCTGACTGTGGACGCCAGTACTACATGGAAGAGATGTTTGCTGAAAATAATAAAATAATGTCAAACAAGCTTTATTTGAAAATGTTAAAATTTCACTCTAACATCAAAGAATGTTCACATTGGTTATTTTCCCCACTAGACCACCTATTTTCAACCAATAATTAATACTATACTACCAATGTTTTCCTTAAAGCTAAGTGATCAAAGCAAAATATATTAAAAGTAACAAAAAAGTTCAGTGACATATTTTTCCACTCATCAACTGGAACACTGGCATCAAAACTTTAAATAACATGCATTTCACAAAATATGCCATTAGATGATATTATCACTGTACAAACATAAAGTGTACTTATACAAACCAAATGGTTATCACTTCATTAGGAAATATAATCTTAATATCTGCAATCTCTAGTTGACCAAAATGTTGTTTTGTGGCACCTGATGGTACAAGAAATTCAAATTTCAGTATCTCTGAAGTTTACTGGAATACAATCATTCTTATCTTTAAAATACATTGTCTATGGCTATTTTCACACTTCAATAGCAGGGCTGACTAGCTGCAGCAGACATTGAGTAAATTCATGTCTTAGAAACTTACCAAGCACTGTGAGATGCCCCTGAAGACAGAATTATGTCAAAAAGATATGGGAGAGTCTTTAAGTTATATGCCCCACTTGGAGATAGACAAGGCACATTAGTTTATTAAATCTATGAATACCACTGTGGTTAAGAAAGTTGAACCTAAGGTTTCTCAACCTCACCAAATCCACATAACAGCCCAAGAATACTTCTTGGGAAATATCATTCTGGATCAATTTGTTTCCGTTCCCTGTCAAAACTGCAGTTTGAAAATTTAAATGTTAAACTTTCAGAAGAAAATAGATATTACCTTTTAATTTTAAGGGGTGGGGTAATTTCTTAAAGAAGACACAAAAAGCACTGAAAGGAAAAAATAAACCATCCCACATTAAGACTAAGAACTTCTGCTCTTCAAAAGACATCATTAAAGGATTGAAAAGAAGATATTTTCAATACATGTGATGGACAAAGACTTAGCTTTAGGCCATAAGCAGAACTTCTACAAATCAATTTTTAAAAACAGTCAAGCAAACAGAATAGTTGAACTACAACTTCAGAGAAGAGAAAAACCAAATGGTTAATAAATGGTGAAGAGAATGCTCTATCTTATTAGTAATGAAAAAAATTTGAGACTCTCATGAGATACCACTTTAATACACAGATTGGCAAAATTAAAAAAACTGAAGATACCAAGTGTTGGTGAAGACATGGATCCACAGGAATTCTGATAAGCCGGTAGTGGAAATACAAAATGGTAAAACTATTTTGAAGATCAATTTCACATTATCTTGTCAAACGGAAAATATGAAAACCCTAAGACAGGATTTCCATGTCTAGGTGTATGCTGCGTTACCTGTGATGCATAAAAAATGTACTTAACATGTACAAAAATATATATGTACCGAGGTGGGGAAATAGCTCAGTGGTAGAGTTTGTGGTTAGCATTCTTGAGGCCCTGGGTTTCATTCCCAATGCTGAAAAAAATTCACATGTGTGCAAAAATGACTCATATGTTCATTTCTAGCAGCGCTATTTAAAAGATTAACTATTGAAGAATAATTTACTGATAATGCATACATTTATGTATACAGCGCAATACATTTTAATAAATGTATATATCAGTGCTACCAATTCCACAATGAAAATACAGAATATTTACCTAACCCCAGACAATTCTCTTATACCATTTGTAGTTGTCTCCTTCCCTCAGGCAAATGCTAATCTGATTTTCGTTGGCATAAACTAGTTTTACCGAATAAACATTTCTCAGACAAAGAAATAAAAATGGCAAATAAATATATGAAAAAATGTTCAACATCACTAGTCATCCGAGAGATGCAAATCAAAACAATGTTAAGATTCCACCTCACTCCAGAAAGAACCACGTATATGGAAAAATCAACCAATAACAAATGCTGGCGGGGCTGTGGGGAAAAAGGAATCCTCCTCCACTGTTGGTGGGAATGCAGACTGGTCCAGCCACTGTGGAAATCAATATGGGAGATTCCTCAAAAAACTACAACTGGAGGTTCCATTTGAGCCAGCTATTCCCCTACTGGGGATCTTCCCAGAAGAATTAAAGTCGTCGTACCACAAGAACATATGCACAACCATGTTCATAGCAACACAATTTGTAATAGCTAAGTCTTGGAAACAATCTAAATGCCCAACAACCAATGAATGGCTAAAGAAAATGTGGTTTTTCTACACAATGGAGTACTACACAACCATAAAAAAGGATAGAGTCATTCATATGTAAATGGATGTTCCTTGAGAACATACTTTTAAGTGAAATAAATCGGACACTCACAAGTACACATCGAATTGTCTCTCTGATATGAGAAACCATAACTGTAAATAAGGACAAAGAGGTGTAATAGATATTACATAAAAGGAAGATAATATACAAAGGAGAGGAGTACTAGAAAGAAAGAAGGGGAAAAGCATAAAGGCAACAAAGGACAGAAAAGGGAAAGGGAAAATATGGAAAATTATGAATAAACCTGCTGTAAATAGAGAGGGAGGGAACAGAGGGGAGGGGTGGGGAAGAGGGGGGAGAACCAAGATGCATCATGTACAGGTACAAAATAAATGTGATGAATGTAATCATTATATGTAAAATGTACCAATACATGTTCTTGGTTTAAAAGAAAAAAAAAAAGAAAACCTGAGCCAGATCTTAAAAAAAAAAATTAGTTTTACCTGTTTTTAGAATTCACATAAATGAAACCACTATGCATTCTTTTGTATTGGTTTCTTTCCCTCATTACACTGTTTTGAGCACCATTCATGGTTTTGCATGTATTAGTAGTTCATCATTTTTATTACTGATTAATTTTCAATTATATGAAGGTATCATGTTCTGTGATAGTCAGTAGATTGTTTCCATTTGGGATTATTATTATAGATAACCTGCTATAAATATTCTTTTTGTGATTGGACAGTACTTCTATTTTGTATTTATTTTAGTGGAACATTTTAGATACACATAATAACATTCATCATAGGGGATTTGTACCTGTACATGATATAACTTCTACTTATTTTTTCCCATTCTCTTCCCCTCCCCTAAACTCCTCTTCCCCTCCTTATTTAAAAAAGCATTGTTTCCATTTTTTTCCTTCCATTCTCTTTTTTTGGGGGGGTGCTGGGGATAAATATTCTTATACAAGTCTTTTTGTGGACACATGTTTTCATTTCTCTTAGGCAAAGAAGTAGGAAAGCAATTGCTGGAACACTGAGTATGCTTAATTTTATTAAAACATTGTGAAATTGTTCGTCAGTGTGATTTTTACCATTTCATACTTCCACAAACAATGTACAAAACTTCCACACGGATGTAATCAGTATTATGAAACTTCCACACTGTTGTAATCAGTATTTTTAATGTTATTCATTCTAAGAAGTGTAAGCAGAGGTGTCAATGTGACTTTGTATGTGTTTCCTTAATAATTAATAATTTTGAGCATCTTTCCATTTGCTTATTGGACTTACTACGCATACATGCATGCAGAGACATGTGGCATTCTTTTGTGAAGTGCCTCTTCAGACCTTTGTCCATTTTTAGTTGGACTGTTCTCAGAGTTTTCCTCATATAGTCCTTTATTAGATTTATGTACCATATTGCAATATTTTCTCCCAGTTTGTGACTTGGCTTTTCATTTTCTTACGGGTATCTTTGGAAAACCAAAGTTTTGGGTTTTATTGCTGTATTAATTTGAAAATATAAATTATCAACAAATACCATTATTTTTTTAACATTACAGGTTAATGTTATTTAACTAGGTTCTTAGTAAGACATTTAGAACACTAATTTATGAGGGCAAATTCCATTTGTCAGAGCAAAAACAGATCGCATGTAGCCACGAAGCTGAGGAATAGCTTTGATTTTTGGTAAAATCTGCGAGTCCACTGCTTTCAGATCAACCTTGCACTGCTCTGAAATCTGGTATCTCTCTTTCCCAGTGTCGAAGATCTCACCCTCCTGGTGTCTGGGCTTCCGCAGCTGCTTCTTCTTGAAGTAAGCATCAGTGAGGTGTTTGGGGATTTTCACGTTGCTGATATCAATTTTTGCGGAGGTGGCAATGACAAATTTTTTGGTGTGTTCTACGCAGAGGAACACGATTAAGGTTAAGTGGCCCAGTCACAAGTAGCAAGCCGCTGGCCAGCTGCTTCAGGAAAACCACTCTCTTGCCTCTGTGGCGTCCGGTGAGGATGATCAAAATGGTCCCAGGAATGATGCTTGCTCGCAGCTTCCTCACATGCTGGCTGAAGGGCTTCTTGCCGTGGCTCAAGAGCTTCCGGGGCACATCTTCTGTAGGGTAGTATCTGGGCATTTTGCGAAGCTTAACTACCCGGGTACCACCATTTTTGTCACCACCAACCGGCTTTGTGACAGTGGCAAGAACCTTCTCCTTCTTTTTCTTCTCGATCTTGGATTTAGCAGCTGAATACTTCCTCTTGTACAAAGCCTTTCTGGAATACATAGCAGAGTGGGAGTATCTCTCAATTCCTCTAACCAGGACAGGGTTTCGGCTGCAGTGGGGCTGCCCCTTCTTGGATTTTTTAGCCTTCATTTTAGCCTTTTTAACTGTGTCAGCGGCAGCAGCCTTGGCTTCAGGTTTCTTCTCTTTAGTACCTGGTTCCTCAGCTTTTTCACCCACCATCTTGCAAGACAGGAAAGAGAACTAAATTCATACCTACCATTATTATTTTGAAAATGAAGAAAATATGTTCATGACAGGGCATTTGCCAAGGCTTGTCATTAGAGTAAGTCTTGAAATGTGAATTATATAGTAATTCTATGTTTAATGTTTTTGGGAATCTACCAAATTATTTTCCAAAGTAATTACATCATCTTATCAGCCCACCAACAGAGTGTTCCAATTTTTGCTTATTCTACCAACACTTCTTATTGTCAGTCTCTCTTATTTTAGTCATCCTAGTTATGTGAAGTAGTATCTCTATAGTTTTGATTTGCTTTTTCCTAATGACTAATATTTCAAGCAGCTTTTATGTGATTTTGGCCATTTTAGTATCTTCTTTGGAGGAATGTCCATTTGGATACTTATTCTTTTAAATTTCTTTTTGTTTTCATCATTGAATTGAAGACTTCTTCAATTATTCTGGATACAAGTCCTTCAACTGACATACGCTTTAAAAATATTTTCTCTAATTGAGTATCTTCATTTTCTTGAGAATGAACTTTGAAGTACAGTTTTTCCTCTTAACAAAGTCCATTTTTTTTGTTTCTCTTTCATTGTTGTATTTTGGTGTCATTTAACAAAATGTAACAGACTAAAGTCACAAAGATACACATCTAGATTTATTTCTAAAAGTACTATAGTTTTAGCTCTTAATTTTAGGTCAATGATCAATCCATTTTTTTGTTTTTTTTTTTGTTTATTTGTTTGTTTTGAGACAGTGTCTTGCTATGTATTCCAGGATGGCCTCGAACTCACTACATAGCCTAGGCTGGCCTCAAACTCATGGCAATCCTCCTGCCTCAGCCTCCTAAGTGCTGGGACTAAAGATGTCCACTACCACAATGGCTATGATCGATCCATTTTGAGTTACCTTTGTATATAGTATGATGTGGGGTTCCAACTTCAATATTTTGCTTGTGAATATCCACTTATCCTAACACCATTTATTGAAGACAATTTTTCCCCCATTGACTTTGCTTGACACTCTTGTTGAATATCAATTGATAATAACTGTAAGAGTTATTTATTTCTTCCTCTATTTCTGAATCTACATCTTACATCATTTCCTACATCTCAAAGAATTTCCCTTAGCATTTCTCGTTGTGGCAACATTTACGATAACAAGGCAAATAACAGGTCCCCAAATGTTCATAAAGAATGGATTATAAAATGAGTTATTTCTTACAGTAGACTATCATCTAACAATTAAAATGAGTCTATTATAACTCCATACAAAGGCACAGACAACTCTTGGAATACTGAGAACTCTGGCTTTTGTTCTGTATGAGACGATGATTCATTGGCGTGTTTGGATCAGAGGAAGTATATTATCTGACTTACACTTTAACAGGATTGTCCTAGCTGCTGTGTTGAAGATGGACTTCAGGGATCAGGGAGGGGAGGGCACAAGTTGGCAGATCCATCGTTTTATCCAGTGCATAAATTCAGGCAAGAGTCGTGGTGTCTTGAACCAAGATGGTGGTAGTGAAAATTACGAGAGAAAAACTCTGGATGTATTTTGAAAGTACAGCCAACAAAATTTGAGAGGTGTCAGTGAAAACGAAGAATCAAGTGGGTACTAGTAGGTATTTGAATGAAAGAAAAATGAGTTAGTTTTAAGTAGTTTTTTAAAGTATTGGCACAGTTGGTATAATGATATTGCAAAAATTGTGAAGGATGCTAGTGAAAGTATTCAGTGACCTCAGTGTTTTGTTCTGAACAAATGCAAAAATGACTTTATACTGCAATATATAAAGTCTCCCGTTATCTGTGGTGGATATGTCCCAAGATGCCCTTGAAACTGCAGATAGCACAGAATTCTGTATTTATTACAGCCTTTCCTATACATATGTACCTGTAATAAAGCTTAATTTTTAAATGAAGCACAGTAAGATATTAGCAATAGCTAATCATCAGATAAAATAATTATAGCAATATTCTTTAACAAAAGTTATGTGAACATGGTCTCTCGAACTCTTGCTCTCAAACTCTCAGCAAACTCAGCATAGGATTATTTTTCTTTCCTGATGAAGTAAAAAAAATCTGTGGTTTCCCTTAAAGGAAGCACTTTACAACTTTTCTTTGATATATTCACATTGCCCAGGATCACTACTCTTATGCATTAGGGCCATTATTAAGCAGAATAAGGGTTAACTGAACATAAACATTGTAATACATAATAGTCGATTAAATAACCAAGATGGTTATTAAGTGATTAATAGGCAGGCAGGCCATACATTCTAGATATGCTGGGCAAGCTGATGATGTAGATCTGGGGAGAGATGGGATGGGACATTGCAAGATTCCATCGTGTTACTCCAAACACTATGCAATTTAAAAGTTATGAACTGCTAATTTTGGGGAGCCATCGCTGACCATGGGTAACTGAAACCACAGAAAATGAAACCCCAGAGAAGGGGGACTAGTGCATCTGCCCGTGTTCCGGTCTACACTTGAAAGCATCACTTTGGAAATAAGAATTTTATCATATAATCTGATCTGTATTTCTTGGTTTATACATTTTCCTATGGTTATCACGCACAAATCTTCTTCGAATATATATAATGAAGATCATGCCAGTTGCCTACTATGTCACATGGCAGTGTTTTGAGGGCAAGTGAGATAATATGCTTGATAGATGTCTGATTACCAAATAATTACCCAAATAAAAAAGCATTATCACCTCAAATCAGTCTGTGAGAGTTTCAACTCTATTTTTTCTTACTTGAAAATGTCTGTGTGCAACTGTCAAACTAATTTACTAAAACTGTACATTTAAAATTGTCAGTCCTCTACTCATTTGCCCATGATTGCTCCTGACTGCATAGTTCTGTGTTTCAAATTGAGTTTTACAGACACAGGATTTCATGCTCTGACCTGGGCCCCCTAAAAGTCAGAAGGAAAGACCTAGACAAAGGAGCAAGTTAGGCCCAGATTTACTCTTTACCTTATGTACTGAAATTTCCACTAATATTCTATTTACAAAAGAATTCTTCTCCTAAAAATATATTAGAAAAACTAGTATAGGCAATTTTCTCTCTTCCGTGTGATATTCAAATACCCAGAATGAATTTTACTTTCCATATCTTTGTGAGAGCTATCTTCTTTCCTACCTGGGTATTGACAGGATTGGCTTCTGATAGGATTAGAAATCATCGGTACATCTGGGCACTATTTGGGAACAGTAAACAAAAAGGAGGCAACGGTGAGTGCAGAAAGTGTTCAGGGTATACGAAAAGGTAGAAGCAGCACACTAAGAGGAGGTCAGCAGTCACGAATGTAGACCAAGCTGAATGGCTGCTCCATTCTTCAACTAGATAGGGCTGGCTGCCAGGGGACGCTGCCGAAGGTAAACGGATCTGTGGGTGTGAGACGGAGGAAGACGGGCAAGTTAGTAATGCAGGACATTTAAGAGATACGGGTAACACAGGCTTTACACCCTGTTGCAACTCAGGCTATTAACGAATACCACATTGAATGAGTGAACACATCAAAATCACTTACGAAAATGCCTGGGAGACAGTCCGTTCTGTGTAAGTGTTAAATGTTATTATTCTTAGTGGTTCTATTCTTGTTATAATTCAGGATAGGGCATGGGCAAAATGGGGCTAGAGACCCACAATAAAATTAGCTTGGAATAATACTTGACGCTGGGCTTATTTAAACTGATGCCTCGCTTGCTTCACCCTATCTCTTTACACCATGTTAAGTTCTCTCAAAACATGTACCACGGTTTATAATTTTTTTTTACAAATATTATTTGGTGTTTTTTTCTGTTTATAGTTTATTGTTTACTTCTTGCATTTTATTTTTTAAAGCTCTAAGAAGGCTGTGGCTAGGGGTCTTGTATTTATGATCCTAGACCCAGAGCACAGTACTTGGCATAGTGGGAACTCAAAACAGAATGATGACCGACTGAATGAAGGAAAGAATACAAATTGGGAGTAAAGCAAGCTTCCCCCATGGACCATGACCTCAGTGGGAGAAGTTGAAAAGATCACTGATGTGCAAATACCAGAGGTAAAAAGGGTGCGTGAGTCGCGGGCTGAACCACTGGGTGCTCCAGTCCTAACTGTAGAGCGGGAAAGCATACAGCCCTGTGATGGGGGGAGCAATGACGGGTGGTCCGGAATTCTGGACATCTAGTTCAGGCAGCCTGTTGCTAGGAATGAGCCGCAGTGAGGCGGCAGGCGACAGGTGTCTGGAGACCCCTTGCCGAAAGATAGGATGAGGCTAGGAGAGACGCTCACACTGATCTCCAGATAAACTCTGAACTCGGCTCTCTTGTCTCTTCCACACCTAGCTCAAGCAGTACAATTTTTGCCTGGTGTCTACTCCAAACTCTCCCTCCTGTATATGAGAGAACGATTTTGAATCGTTGATTGGAAGCTTTGGGATGCCAATTTCACACTTTATAGGATGTAAGTTCTTAATTAACCGATAAATTATAGCAAGGACCCAACCGAGGCATTAAATAATATCCAGCTTGTTACTCGTAAGATTGGATTAATGAATACGGCAAAGCCTCGTCTCTCTTTCCTTCCTTCTGATCTAGGGATATGCAGACCCCTAACTTGCTATGTAGATTTTGGTGGAGAATTTAAAGCTGGTGAGCCTGCTGATCCAAGCTGTATTCATTCTTCTTCCTACATGAAAGCAAAAAGCACAAGCTCCACATTCCCTTTGTATGGATCAAGGGAGAAAAGGAAAGGAAGAAACACAGCCCTGTCTGAGTTCCAACTCAGTGGCCCCAACACTTAGCTCTATTTTGGTCCTTTCAGGGAAAAGATGAGAGAACACAGAGGAGAGATCAGGAGTCCCTCCTTGCTACTGCCATCTACTATGATCAGTATGGAAATTTACTTCTGAATACACAAGGAGAGAAAAACAAATCCTCCCCTCTAGCCCATGCATCTCACAGCATGCCCCCACATGCACACACATTTGTCCTGATGGGCATCTTGTCACTCCAGGAGTTAGTCATTATTCCAGAATCTGTGCCAGAATGTATTTTCCAAAACGGCTGCCACATTATGTCCCCTCCCACATGATCTTTTAGAACTTGGCATTCCCTCATCCAAAGATAGGGTTAATGTCTCCCCTTCTAGAATCTGGATAGAACTTTGACTCATTTAACCAACAGAGTATGGTAGACGTGATGTTCTGACTTCCGAGGCTACATCACAAAACTGTGCTGTATCTCTATTGTGTTCTCTTGGGACACTTGGAAACTCAAGGCCCAAACCCAAGAAGCTTGTAGAGAGGGGAGAAAGTGAGTTTCCTGACTTGCAGTACTGGGCAAATTCCCACTTGGTAGGCAGCATCAACTTGTCTGTCATGTGCCTGGGTGTAGTAGTCAGCTTTCTATCACTATACAGAAACACCTGAGGTAATTAACATACAAAGAGAAAAGGTTTGTTTTAGCTGAGTTGCAGAAGTTCCAGTCCATGACCGATTGACTCCATTATTTGGAGCATGCAGTGAAACAGATATGACACGAGTGTGGTGGAGCCAGAGGGGCAATCCCCCTCCGATGCACCCTCCTAAGAATCTTCCACGAGGCACCGCCTCCCATTGGCACCATCCCAGGAACCAACCTGTCAGCACACAGACCTTTGGGGGCCATTCAATATCCTAACTACAGTGGTGGGCCATCTTTAAAGTATGTCATCTAGGACTCCATCGAACCACTCCCATTCATGGGCATACAGCAGAGATAAGTCATTCCCCCAAGACCTGCCCAAATTTCAGATTTGTGAGCAAAATAAATGATTCTGGTATTGAGTCTCTATGTTTTGGGATAGTTTGTTATGTAACAATAGATAACTGATTCAATATGTAATCACTATAAACCTGGAAGGCTGCAGTACCAAGAATGAGCTGTTAGAATGCTATCGGATACTGTGAATGACTTTGAGCATGAAAGAATAGCTCTTCTGTCCATGAGCAGACCAACTACTGTTTGGTTGTTATAATCAGCATACTATGCTGCTTCCAGTCTCAATAATAAGAGAAAAGGATGAGGGAAACTACTGCAATTAGCTTCTGTACCTAGGAACCTTGTTAAAGGAATTTTACTCTCCTAGGGACAGATAATAGGTGAGATGTACAGTGTCAGACTTAATCTTAAAATGATTTTTTAAAATTTTCACAAATGCCACAGTGGGAATCAAACTACCTTCTTCAAATACTTCACTCCTAGTCACGAGCAACTCTTGCCCAGACAATTGGTTCAAAAGACTAGATGTAATTTTTCACCTGTGGGACTTTTTCTGAAAGGCGTCCTGGGTCATCCCTTGTACATTCCTTTCTCTTGCTTGTCAAATGGACTTTTGGGATACCGAAGACTCTTGATTCATCAAAATAGTCACAGAAGTAGACAATGAAAGCATCATTAGGGTGGATTGGAATTGATGCTGTGATTATTAATTGCGATATGTCAACTTGAGTAAGAACTGCTTAACAGTTTAGTAAATTCTGGGTGTGTTTGTAGATGAGTGACAGGTAGGCCAGCAAACTGAGGGAGGGGGGGCTCACCCCGGATATAGGAGACACCAATCAACAGGCTTGTAGCTTGGACAGAATAAAAAGAAAAAGAAGCAGGAAGTGTTTCCCTTTTGGGAGGGGATTTGATCTTTGTCATTGCCTTTGGACAGTTTCTCCAGTGCAAACTCCTCAACCTTCTGACACAGGCTTCTCATCCTGTAAGACTACCTGATAAATCCCTTTTATAATCATACATATATTTTATATTGATTCTGTTGCTTTAGTGAGCCATAACTAATACAGATGCTACGAGTGATTAGAACAAAGATGAGCATCCTAGAGTCACTTCTCTGCATGCTCCAGAGAGTTTATGGAGATGTAGGAAAATCAAGAAAAGAGGAATCCATGTGTAGGGTGCCTCTGCACCAAATTTCTACTGCCTTGAGGCTCACCATCATAACTTTGCCATAGACATGAAGCTGAGAATGCTCCCTGCCAATTCATCCTGTTTAAATCAGCTCTTTTTTATGTGTCATTTCTACCTAGGTCACTGGTTGGGTAAAATGCCAAAATTCTCCTTCATAATTATCTACAGAAAAGGCTACAGATATCTACAAGTATTGTCCATATCTATCTGTCTGTCTGCCCATCTTCTGCTCTGGGTTGGTTTTTTGGAAAGTTTTTTTTTTTAATTTAAATGTAACATACACATAGAAAAGTGTTCCTAAAGAACATATGGAATTTCCCCAGCTATTCCGCTGTTTGGTATCTTCCCAGAAGAACTGAAAACATTATACCACGGTGATATATGCACAACCATATTCATAGCAACACAATTTGTAATAGCTAAGTCTTGGAAACAACCCAAATGCCCAATAACTCATGAGTGGCTAAAGAAGATGTGGTTTTTCTACACAATGGAGTACTACTCTGCCATAAAAAAGGATAAATTAGAGACCTTTGTAGGTAAATGAATGCACCTTGAGAACATACTCTTAAGTGAAATAAATGAGACACTCATGAGTACACGTCGAATTGTTTCTCTGGTGTGAAAATCCGTAAGTGTAAGTAAGAACAAAGAGGTAAAATAGATATTATGTAAAAGAGAGATAATATTCAAAAGAGTGGAGAACTAGGAAGGGAGAAGGGGGAGAAAGAAGGAAGGGAAAAAAGAAAGAAAGGAGAAAGGGAAAAAATGGAAAAATGTAAATAAACCTGCTGTAAATAGGGAAGGGTGGGGGAATGGAAGCAAGGGGTGAGGAAGGGGGGTAAACCAAGATACATCAATGTACGGGTACAAAATAACCATGATGAATGTGATCATTATGTATACAGTGTACCAATACATGTTCTTGGTTAAAAAAAAAGAACATATGGAATTTCACAGAACATAAAACCACATCTGCATTTCATGTTTTTTTTTTTAACCAAGAACATGTATTGGTACATTGTATACATGATGTTCACATTCATCGTGGTTATTTTATACTAAAAAATAGCATTTCTAGTACTCTAGAAGCCTCACTCTCTCCCCCTCCTAGTCATAATCAATCCCCACCCCTGACAAGAGTGACAATCCTTTATTCCATCAAAAGTTAGAATTTGATGCCCAGAACTGCTCCTGCACAGAACATTCATAGTGTAGTTCTCAAAGCTACACGGAGCCCTTGGCTGACCTGCTTTCTCTTCCTGCTTTCTCCCCCTATTTCCAGGGCATGCATGGGATGTCATCCTTAGATTTACCCCTGGACTTCAGTGGAGAATTATCTGGTGAGCAAATAGAAAGAATTAAATATCAGGGATGGAAGGAACCTTAGAGATAGATTGTCTTGTTCAAACATAGTTTCGTTCAATTTATGGAACAAAATCTGGTGCAGGGAGGCTAAGTTGGTTAACTTTGATCACACAACTAGTTAATGGACGTTCAACCCTATAGCTCTCTCTGCTATACAGCAGTGTCTCTGTATCACTCTTCCAAAACACATATCTAAAGAAGAGGAGAAAGGCCAGTTAACTTATGTTAAGCTCTGATATTGTTGCCATGAAAAGAAGGCCGACTGCCCACACTCGCTCTATGGAGTCAAGTCCTTCTCCTGAGTCCTTGGAAACATTTTTACCATACCAGAAGAGTTTTGGAGCATAGTCTGACACAGTCTATCTTTCTCATTCATTCCTTCATCCTCTTATTAATTTGAATCTCAGTCACAAAATATCATTGAATATCTATTATGTGTCAAGTATTGTTCTATGTCTGGAAGAGTCAAGGTTGAATTAAAAAAAAGAGAAGAATCTTTGTCCTCATGTAGCTTACATTCTAATGGGGGAGACAGTCAAGAAATAAGACAGTAAAGAAGCCGTATATTGTGATAAGTGATGATAGGTGTTGTAGAACCACCAAAGCAGGGAAGTGAATGGAGGGGCACAGGGAAGCCATGGTCTCACTGAGGTCGTGCCTTAGTTACTTTCCTATTGCTGAGACATAATAACCAACAACTACAAGAGTTCCAGAAATCTCAGTCCTTACACTGGCTGCAGGTGGAAGTGCACAGTGCAAGTGGCATGGTGGAAAGCTGCCCATGTGATGGTGGCCTGGAAGCAGAGATAGAAGGGAGGAACCAGGGAGGAAAATACACCCATCTATATCACGTCCCAGTGACTCCCTCCCTCCAGCCAAGGCCCCACCTCCTACCCGATGGTCCACCTCCCTTCCAAAATCCTGCTTAGGAACCCGGGAGGCTATTGGGGAACGTCTACTTATAAGTCATAACATGTGGCATGTAATTCAGCTGCCCTAGACAGTAAAGGAGTAAACCATGAAGATGTCCGGAGATAAAGGGCAATGGCCCTTAGGTGGGACTATGGTTAGTATGTTTAAGGGAAAGCAAATAAGTGTGGATGGAACAATAGAAATAAAGGGGGAGTAGCAAGAGGGTGGCAGAGAAGTACTGGGGAGCCAGGTGGTATGGGGTGCTATGTCCTATCATTAGAATTTACTCTGTCTGAGAGCAAAGGGGAGCAGTTGAGGGTTTGGGCCAAGAAATGGCATGCGGTGACTAATGACTAGGATCACTCTGTTGGCTTTGTTCAAATGGTCTTTAGGGAGGTAAGGTGGAAGCTAGGGGTATTGTTAGTAGGCTATTGCAACAATCTTAGTACATAGCTCTTAGGATCAGTGTGGTGACAATGGAAGTGGTAAGAGTGGTTGGATTTAGAATAGATGTTGAAACTAGGATCAAGAAAATTTGGTTACTACAAACATGAGTGAATCCCAGTGTGGTGGTTTAAAAAACAGCTGTGAATCCTCTGTTACTCATACATCTCGAGGGTCTGTATCTCCTCTCCTTGAATCCGGCTGGGTTTAGGACTACTGAGAGTAATCCGGTAGTAAAAGCGATACTCGAGGGGGCCCCTGAAGCTATGCCATAAGGGCCTTTCACTTTCTTCTTCATCCTTAAAATGTCTGCCTCATGCCCACAGACGTAGCTTTCTTTTCTTTCTTTCTTTTAGTTTGTAATTATACAACAGCTTTAATACATATTAATTGTTTGTGGAAAAAAAGAACTAAGATGCCTCTCATACAAAATCCATGAAAAAAATACACAATGAAATAAATATAAGTGGCTAACAAATGTGGAAAATGCTCAACTTTACTAAAATAGCAATGAGAATTTAATGTATTAATATATTAAAATAAAAACAAAACTCAGCTTTCATAGTGTAAGAAATCCAAGACAGATCAAGGTTAGCTGATCACCCAGTTGAATCCAGCCCGGGCACCAGGCATGGAAGTGAGGAGGTTCCCAAAGATTACATCCTTGAGTCATTCAGGTCTTTTCAGCTCAAATCTCAGGCATTGTGAGGAAGATAAAAACACATCTACTGTGCCCATCTGAATTCAGGACCCACAAAATCAAGGAAGATAGCAAAATGTTTTTTAAGTCACTAAGTTTGGCATGTTTGTTACACAGCAATAGACAAACAAAATGCAGAGCATTTATGCAGAGCACCAAGAAAAATCCAAGCAAGATTCATCTGATTATGTTGTCATACAGAACCACTGGGCAGATTCCCAGTCTAAGGACAGAGACCGCACAGTCGTTACATGTGTAAGCATGTTAGGAATGTGTAGTGGCCTCTATTCCCTGTCTCCCACTTACCAACAATAAAACCCTGGCTAACTACGCTGAACCAGATGGAGCAGATGCAGTCACCAATCTGCTTCTTCACTTTATTAGCACTAATTATGACCATTTTTCTTTTATTGGCTTTATTTTGTTAATATCTCCTCAAACCAACCAAAAAAGAAAAGAACAAATGCTTTCATATGTGAGCAAGTTTCCACACACTCCAGGAGTCAAGCCAGGCATGTCCCAAGATAGTTGTGAGCTATTGTCCACGTATCCAGAAACTGGAAGCAACCAATATTTACATGTCATAGCAAGCAGCAAGAGGCATCATGTGTGGGCTCAGCATGGCCTAGCAGACCCACTTGGAGGTCATAATCTTTGGCTTGACCAGTAGAGGAGTTAAGTGATATCAGGTGACCTATAATGCCAGGTCAGAAAAGGCCATTCATTTTCCCATTGAACTGTGAAAGCAAGCTACTCGGCAGTTTCTGTGTATCTATTTCCTTATACTGCAAGAAAATATTCTACTGAGTGTTGGCAATCAGTACTGCCTACTTTCTCAGAGCCCAGAAGAAGACACCAGGCAATAGCTCTACTAGACATAAAACAGGTTGGTTCTCTTTCACTAGTCCTTTTGTGGTTTGGTGGTTATGGTAACCAGTGTTTTGATCCATCCATGAATTTATCTATACAATACATGCTCATCAAGAAACAACTCTACTAGGCCTTGTTGCAAAGGCCAGAGATATGTAGAGGAAGAAGATAGGACAGGACTCATTTTTGAGGCACTATCTCTCCAAAGTTGGGGCTGCAGTGTTGAGTTTATTGGATTCATTTCTTTGTCTCCTGTGCTTTGAGGAAAACTAACATCTTATCTTTACAGTTAAAACTGGGTCACATGAATGAGTTCTGGCCAATGGCAAATCTGGCAGCTATGAAGCCTGCATGTTCAGCTTGGCCATAAACCCACCCGACAGTTCTCTTTACATCCTTCCCTGTGGCTTTCGTTACCTCCTGAGCTCTGTCTCCAGTCAGATCAGCTGCAGCATCAGGTTCTCAGAGGGGCTGGAGACTGTGGATTGTACATTTTAGAGATCTAGGTGGTGTGCTCCCATGAGACAGGTCCCTGGTGCCAAAAAGGTTGGGGACTGCTGCCTTAGAGGTCTTCAATTACTCCCCCACCTTTCCTACAGCTAACAAAAAAATTTCCTCAGTTGCAACACGATTTAGGGTCCACTGAGGAGACATAAATCATAGCAGTTTTTAAAGTTGTGATAAAATACACATAACATTAAATGTACCATCTCTTAAGTGCACAACTAAATAGTGTTAATAATATTCATATTGCTGTACGACCAAATTCCAGAATTTTTCCATTTGTGAAACTGAAATGTATGCTCATTAAACAACAACCCCTGTTTCCCCCTGCTTCAACCTCTGGAAACCATCCTGCTTTCTGTCTCTGGGAGTCTGACTATTCTAGACACCTCATGGAAGTAGAAACATGAGGAATTTGTGTTTGCGACTGGCTTATCTCATGGTTCAATATGTTCATGTTTCACTCATGTTGTAGCATATCATAATTTCCTCCCTTTTAAAGGCTGAATAATTTTCCATCCTCTACCACACTTTGTTTATTCATCCATCAAAGGACACTTGGGTTTCTTCTACCTCTTAGCTATTGTGAATAATCCTGCTAAGAACATGCTTGTTCATATGTATCTTTGAGACTCTGCTTTTAGCTCTTTTGGGTCTATGCACCCAGTGGAATTTATGGATCATATGGTAATTCTATTTTTAATTTTTCAAGGAACTGCTGTACTGTTTTCCAAAATGGCTGTGTCAATTGACATTCCCACTATCAGTGCAAAGGCTCTCCATTTCCCCACATGCTCGTCAATGCTGCACCAGGCTTCTCGAACAGAGAGAATCTAATATAATTAAAAGAAATGTCAACTAGTTAACTGAAAGGGTAAGAAGAGAATGCGAAGGCTTTATGAAGGTAGCAACTGCACTACTGCTCCAAGGGCCGAGGTTAAGATTGTTAAAACTCAGAGACTTACAGGAAAGTCTGGAGGGACTGAGCCCCAGAATGCTGAGGAAGGAGCACAAACTGGTATCTCTAAAAGGTGATGATAAGCTGGGGCTGTGATGCTGGAGATACTGCGAGCTGAATGCAGCTGCTGCTGCAGGAAAGAACTGCCATTGTCAGAGTGCTGTTGCCAGGGCAAAGAAGTCTTACTGGGATGTTGCTCATAGGAAGAGCAATCAAACCTATGAAGTGCATCCCCTTTCCCTTCCCCAGCTTTGTCTCTTGCCTCTACCACCCCCTGCTGGTAGACCCTAACAGAAAACAGCTGGAGCAGCTGGAAAAGCAGAAATGCTGTTTGTGGAGTGCCAGGCTCAGCATTAAAAATCAGACTATGGAAGGGTGGGTTTTCGGCTGACAGGCAGGAGCTCAACAACTGGTACAACATGCCAGAGAAGACCACTGTCCACACATGTACACCGTTTTGCCTGCCTGCTCTCCCTCCCTCCCTCTCTCCCTCCCTCTCTCCTTTCTTCCCTCCCTTCCTCCCTCTCTCTCTTGCTCTCTCTCTCTCTCTCTCTCTCTCTCTCTTTCTGAACACCAAAGCAAGTTCTTATTTTAACAGGCCCTATGCAGCAGCACAGGGAAGTCAGTGCTGTATACAGGAGGGAGCTCTCTTACGCTAACACATGAGAAGTGGCTGGGCAGGGCTGCTTGTACAGCAGCTGCAGGCCTGTGTCAGTGAGGGCAGGTTAGAGCACTGTGAATGTTGGGTATACAAATTAAGGGGCCCAGATCCTTCCCTCTGAGATCTTAGCCACTCCAGGGCTAAGCCACTCCACTTCTTTCTTCAGAAAGGCAACTCCTAAAATAACAGGAGTAGGGGAGGGTTTCTTTTATGGCACCTGTCACCCACCTTGAATGGGATCTCTTCACATATCCCCTAACTCCCTGATCTAAATTCCTTTAAGAAGCAACATCAGTGGCTGATTCACCTCTAATTACCTTTCCAATGTTCCCCAAAGAAGCCTAGCACAAAAGTTGTATGTAGTTTGCATGCAGTAATTAATCAATAATCAATTTGATCCCAAGTGAGTGAAACATTTGTGTTTATGAGGAAGCAAGAAGTGAGCACTGAGGAAACCCAACCATAATGAAAGTGGCTGCAAAGTCACGGATTGCATATAATGTGGGCTAAAAGACACTTGAAAATGCTTGTGGAGAGTCGCTCCCACTTTGTGGGGATGTTATGAGGTTGAACCAAAGGTGTCAGGAAAGCCTGCCGTTACTTTAGTACTGGCTGATCAACTCTAATAGGGAGAGAGGAGAAAAGTGGGAGAAATGGGGCTTATCTCTGGGGCCTCACATGGTTTACAGGCAGACTTGGTTTCCCCAGTGTCTTCAGGCTTTACGCAGAATTCTCCAGTCCAGTTCTAAGACTCTAAGCTGAAATTCTGGTGGATACCTTGGGGAGATGAAGGCTCAGTTGTTATTTTTGTACCAGGTTTCGTGGTATCCAGCAATAACCATTTTATTACATTCGTAGGTTCTATGGGTCAGGTCCTTCGGAAGAACAGAGTAGAAATGGCTTTGTTGAGGATGTTTGGGAAGATTCCACGGCAGGGGAGATTCAGGTGAGACCCAGAATAATCTGGAGCATCATGGTCATAGATGTGTCTGCTGCTCAGTGCTAGCCATCTGCTGGGGCCACACCTGGGGGTGTCCACGGGAGCAACTCCTTGTGGCCTTCCTGTGTGGTCTGGGCTACCTCTAGCAGCCTCAGGCTTCTTTGGTGGGGCTCAAAACTCCAAGCAAGTATCCCAGGATTAAGATGGATGATTTTATATCCTGACTCAGATGTCATGAAGGATGCTCCTGCCTCACTCTATCAGTTACCGGTAAGCCACAGACTCACCTATGTTTAAGTGGAGGGCTTGATGAGTGTCACTATGATCGACTGAGTAAAGAACATGGGGTGGGAGCCACTGCTATGCACAGTTTCGGAAAACACAATCTAATGTAGCTGTGAAATCTATTCTCTATATTTTCTAGATGAGAATTTTGAAGTCCAAAGATCTTGCCCTGTCTCCCGGGAGGTCTCAATCCTTGTAGTTGCTTGTACTTGTGTCCCTCCCACCTCTGTCTCATCATCACCTAGTGTTCTCCCGTGTGTTGTCACATCATCTCCCCGTGTGTCTGGCTCTGTGTCCAACTTCCCCCTTTTGATAAGACTACAGAGGCTATCAGGATTGGGATCCACCCAAATGACCTCAATTGTAGTTTAATTACATCCGTAAAGATTCTATTTACAAATAAATTCACATTCTGAGCAACAGAGGGTTTGGGCTTCAATTTATCTCCTTTTCAGGGGGTGGAGTGGGGTGGCATCATTCAATCCATACCACCACCCTTCACGCTTTAGCCAACCCACGGGACAGGGAGATCTTAGAGATTTATCCTGGGTAAGGAGAACCACAGGCAGCAGTTGTGCTGGGGAAATTTCTGCGTGAACTACAATCGGGCAAGGCTCTGAAGGCATCTCAAAGTGAAAAAGAGACCGACATTGTTTGAACATGGGGGCTTTATGTCACTGGAGTACCGATGACTGGGCCAAGCAAACGCCCGGCTGTGGGTGCCCTCAGAGAGATCTGGGCGACTTCAGTGAGATATCAGATGCTGGAGCAACTTCTCTGCCACATCTGAGGGGCGATGATGAAAGGACAGGGGCAGTTGTGGCTAAGCGGGGTGGGTGCGGCTGACATCACTTCACTGACAAGGAGTGGGGCTGGGAAAGGACGTGAAAGAAATGGAAACCTGCTCTCTCACCCTGGCTTTGAATTCTGAAAGGTAGTTTTCCTTCCATCAGAACTGGGATGTGAACCAGACGATACAGGCAGCCATAAGAAGCCCCAAGGGACTTGAACAAAGCTAAAGAGAGCCCTGGATTTGCAGGAAACTATATTTTGCCTTATCTGTCGGTTTCTTTTTCTTCAGAATTTGGAGGAATAGAAGTAATAGCACCAATAACAGCATCAGAAAAAACAAGAGTCATTAGTATTTACTGAGGGCCTTCCACAGACCACACACTGTGCTGAGAGAGTCCATACCCAGGTAGCTTGCTCATATCCCTTCTCATCTGCTTAAGGTCTTTTATTCCCTGAAACTGCACGTTTTTGTTCAAGGACTGCCTTCGGCAGCTTATCTGGCCCCAAGAAGAACTGAAAGTCCCTGGGAATTCACATCCCCTTGGGACAGTATTCCCAAGGGTGGGGAGAGCAACACCGGAGGAAGATAAATCCTCTCCTCCTCTGCAGTTTCCAGGCCCTTTTCTCTGGAGAAGCCCTGTGGGATAGAGCAGAAGTTACCCTCCATGAGATCTGTCTTGATATTTCACTCCTGCTTGCCCTCCTACACCTCCCTGACTCAGATTCCTCTACCCTCTTTCAGATAACATATCCTAATAAATAAATTTCACATACATTCTGATTTCAGGCTTTGCTTAAGGGGCCCAACCTAAGGCAGCATCTTGTGTAGCTGTCATAACTACCCCACAAGGCAGACAGGGCCAACCCTATTTCACAGGCAGGGAGACTCTTGCTCTGAGTGGACCTGCACCAAAGCACATAATCAGTTAGTAGCTGTCCTAACTTCCAAGCCAGTCCTCTCTCTGCTGTATTAGATTGTTTCAAAAACACAACTTTTTTTTTTTTACTTCCTTTCCTACTGATTAATTACCTTCAGAATTCCCATATTCCCTGACTTTATGATGTCTTGGTGCTCCCATTATTTCCTCTTACTGAACTGGTGAAGCCTGGATTTTTACCAGAACAGAGGATGGAATTGAGGTGGCCTTCTTTCATCTTCCTGTCTCACGGCATATAGTAGATTAATAACAGGCCCAGTTTTCTGACTATTTCCAGGGAAGAATGGGCCTCTCTACTCACCCTCTTGAAGTTGGGCTGACCCATGACAGCTGTGACTAATAGATTATGAGAAATGTGATCTGGAAGTAGCTCTTAAAAGGACTGTGAGTTTCTGCCTTTGTCTTATGGAACCCTGACCTTCCGTGTAAAAGGTCTCACTACCCTGATATGCCAGGCTATCAGGAAGCCCCAGCTAGCCACTGGAGGGGTCATGTGGACACAGAGATGTCAAACCGGCCACTGGCTCTTTGAATTACCCCAGCTGAGGCTTCAAGCATCATGGAGTACAGATGGGTCATCTCTGCTATACCTGTCTGAATTCCTGACCCACACAATCTATGATCACTAAAAAAATTTTTTGCCACTAAATTTTGGAACAGTTTTGCTATACATCAGATACAATGGTGAAAAGCACATCTGGATCAGCACAAAGTAACTACTATATCAGCATTCAACAATGCCACACTGCCACTCCCCTGCTCCCCAAGCTTCCTCTCTCTGGTCTCAGGGTTGGAAATAGATGAACTCTTCTTGAGCATTATCCAGTCATAACCACATTCAATTTCTAATGCGACACTCAATCCCAGGCCAAAGGGGTCTGCCACCGCTGAGCAACCAACCCTGGGTGAGCCGATCGGCTTGGGAACCCATTCCCTCTCCACACTGCTAAACTTTGGTCTTTCTGCTTTCCATTTACCCTACAAATTATCCTCAGCTGGCAAGGAGTCCTAATACTTTGGGGCATGATGAAATGACATGTTCTTATTTGTAGGAAAGGTACTACTTAAGCATTTGGTTTGGTCTTTGCCACTTTGCAACCTTGAGCAAGACACAACTCTGCTTCATTTTCTTGCCTCTGAAATGAGACAGTTGACTTACAAAGCATTTTCTGGGCTCCTTAGGAGGATGACTGTTCGAGTTTCTGTGATACTTTGTACATACTCATATTATAAACCATATCACATATCACACACATATTTTATTCATGTTATATAGCACTGGTATCCTGGCAGAAAGCTCTGTGCAGGTCGTGGGCTTAGGAGTCATGAGGACAAGAGTTTATCACTCACTAGCTGTATGACCTTGGACCAAGTATTTACCTCTCAAATCCAAGTCTTACATACAAAATGAAGATCGTCATACATGCCCTGTACAGTTGTAATGACGATCAAGGTAAATGATGAAAAACAAATAGTAGATAGTACCCAATAATTACTGATATTCTCATCCTGAAATCTTTTCCTTTATAAACAGTTCATGATTTTATTTACCTCTCTTTACATTTTAATTAGTCTGAAGCAAACATGATGATTCTAAAAACAGACAACCTAAAGAATGCCATCAGTTACAGCTTCCCGGTAAAAGGACATATTCATCTTTTTCTGTGAGTTCACACAAAAGTAAACATTTGCCGTGCTCATAGGCAAGAACATGCAGTACACATACATTTTCCCCTACTGAGTCCCAGCCAGCCAAAAAAAGACAAATATATTTCCTGCAGACCCAGCAGGATTTCGCCAGCTTTAGACTGAGGTCATCTTATCCACTCTCACAAAGCTTTTGAAAAGAGATGGGCAAAAGCAAAGGAAGTCTCAGACATTTCCACAGTCCCCTCAATAAGCCAGGGCAGAATGAGGCCGCTTTCATCTCAGGAATCCTACAAGTGTCAGCCAGAAAAGCAGAAGTACAGGAGACAGAGCATCCTGCAGTCCAGGGCTGGCTCTGAGGACACTGACCAGCATGAACGGCCTCAGTGTCCTGGTCCTATTTGCCTTTGCACTCACTCAGCACTCCACCTCTGAGCTTGTCTCACCTCCCTACAGAGAGGTATCTGCCCCCCACTTTCTCCAGAGGTGAGAATGGAGTATCAAGCCCAAAGTTTTCCTCATCTCTGATTCCCATCTCTCAGCACAATACCAAGACAGCTCTCCCTGTGTACTGAATGAATGAATGAATGAATGAATGAAAGGTTGAGTGAATGAATGAATGAAAGGTTAAATGAATGAATCATAAAGTACATTAGCTACATTTTGTTTATTCTGCAGCTTACATTGACCAATTCAGTTTGACATTGTCATTCAGCACTTCTTGATTATAAATTATGTGAAGCCCCCACCATCCACACACTGGACATTCTGCCCTCTCTGCTGGCAACTCTATTTTATGGTGGAAAAGAGAAATTCAGAAAAATTAGCAGTTTTCCCAAGCTCCCATGGATAATGGGTAGTAATTTTAGGATTCAGGTTCCAGTTTTCTGATTCAAAAGGTCCTAGTCTCTCTTCTGCACCACAACATTTCTCAGAATTGGAGTTGCTGGCTGGTATAGGAGGAGAAAAAATGGGTGGGCTCTCTAACTCTTCATGTAACTGTTTATCTGTTGAATGACATCCAAACCATTTTAGACAGATGGGATCTCTATTTTTGTTGTAGATATTCTGGAATAGGGACAACTAGTCACTCCACAAAACTTGTGCAGAAAGCCTCTACCTTTCTGGCGCTATTTAAAGCAGATAAGCCAACCTCCAGGTTGGCTACCGAGGAACAGCTGAGAAGAGCTTCCTTGACCTCTCTTTGGAGAAAATTATTGAAAATAGTCTGTGTTTTATATACACATACTTGAAACATCAGGAAAGCAGTAAGTACAAAAGCAGATTTCATTTTAGACTTCTAATTCTTATCACAGGAATACACACAGGCATGAAAATGGCTATCGTGCAGAACAATAGTTAGAAGGCTGAGATTCCTAAAAATAGTGTCAGATGCTGGTGATCAGCCTCCGTAAGCCCCAGACTGCTGACCCACATGTGCCTCTGTGTCATTTCTCCTCAATATCGTCCTCAGGCAGGTCAACACTTTCACAGACCAGAACCAGACAGATTTCTGCCTGAAAGGAGTTTTAAGGCCCTAAGTTTTAAGTTGCTAAATGTAAGCCTCTGTAAAGAATAACACTTAAATGTCAGAAACTGTTACTGGCCCCAAACCATTTCCCTTCTCACCTGGGAAGGTTACAAAACATCTCAAGAAATTTGTGCGGGAGTCAAGAGCAATGTGGAATGCTCCATCCTGAGTACATCTTCCTCCAGGCAGATTTTATTTTCTAGAAATGAGAATAATGTGCAGCTTCTGACCTTAATGAAAATAATGTCAAAGCAAAAAAAAAAAAAAACCCTCAGGAATATGATTTTTTATCTGGCTTTTGACAGGTCACTGCCTCTCTGCTTCCAAGTCTCATACCTAGCTTCTTATCCTTACCCATATAACACCTGGGGGTGTAAATTAAATTTTAATCCAAAGCTACTAGAGAGTCTCACAAGGAATATGAACGGACAATATATTTCCTAGACTTTGATGTGTATGTCTTTTTCAAATGACTGGATAAGAATTTTCCAGAATTTTTAAGAAAAATGGGAGTAGGAACATGAAAAAAACCCTTCCAGCTCAGCCTTACCCGCGAACCACACATAGAGGACATTCCAAGGAAGAAACCATGATCTTGCTCAGCCAAGATATCAGTCATGTGGTTCCACTTCTGTACCCACCCTCTCAGGGCAAATACAAAAGAATAGTGATAAGATAAGGAAATAAAAGGATTAAGTTCCTGTATCCTGCTGTGCAAGTGAGACTTCCCCTTGATGTAAAGTGTGGCAGATTTGATGGGTAGTTGCTGAGGTACCACTGCCCATAGTCCTCACCTCTATAACTTGTTTAAGGAAGTGAGGATGAAGGAATGTGTGTATATTTATCCACCACTTTCCTAGAATCAGGAATCACTCAGAAAGAAGAAGTAGGAGAAGAATAATAGGCCTCATCCCCTGGTCTCAGTATCTATAGTTGATGGTACAGTATGTCTCAAATGCTTAGAAATACAGAGTTGAGATGTATAGAGACAAACTTTCCATGCAGGATCCATGTTGATGGTGGTAGAAAGCCTGACAGATTCATAAAGTATGTCCCCAAATCTTCCCAAACACTACTGAATAATCTGGAGCAAATTATTTAAGTTCTCAGCATTTGTGAAATTAAAATAAGGGGCTGGAGATCATGAACACAATGCTATCTCTAGCAGAAAGATTAGAAATATAGTCTGGAATCAGATTACGAAGGGAATTGTGTATTTCGGAGAAATGTGGATTCTTCAGGGAGATGTTATCCCATTTAATTGGCATAAATGTTACTACAGTACCAAGAATTAATGGCATAAAAACATTGTGGTAGTGAACAAATAGAACACTGGAAGAGCAAAGAAAGGCCTTGTTCATGTGGAAACTTGTTGTATGTTGGCATCCCAATTTGTAAATGAAATTTTTTAAATTACAATTTATTTATATTCTTTAGATAGATGGTGTTGGGAAAACTTGATTTCACCATATAAGAATGGTACATGATTGTTGACTATAGGCACTACTATGGTTTGGATAAGTATCCCTCCCAACAAAAGTACCTGTGCTAAAGGCTTTGTCCCAAGGGTGGTTTATGGCGGATCTGTGGACCTTTAGGAGGTAGGGCCTCATTGAAATGTCCTTAGGTCAGTGGGGCATGCTCTTGAAGGGGGCTGTAGGACCCTTACTTTTGCCTATTTCCCTTTTGTGTCCCAGTATTGACGTAAGTGGTTTTGGTCCACCACATACTCCCATTGTGATATATTGCCGTGCCACAGGCCCAAAGAATGGGACTGGAGCTTCCAAAACTGTAAGCCAAAATGAAACTTTTCCATTTATAACTTAGTCAACTCTGATATTTTGTTATAGAAACAGAAAGCTGATTAATACAAGCACAATACTATATAGCACATCTCTAGAACTTACTCATCTTGGAAAACTGAAACTTCATACTTGTTGACAAGCAATTCCCCATTCCTCTTCCTCCCAGTTCCTGGCAACCACCATTCTATTTTAAAGTAACCACCATTCTAAAGTAACCACCAGGCTACTTTAGAGAGATACATCATAATAGTAGAATCATGCAACACATGTTCTGTGACTGGCTAATTTCACTCCAGGTTTATACATGTTGATACATATGGCAAGATTTCCTTCTTTTTTAATTATTGTTGCTTCATTTTTTATTTCATGAAAAAGTAGAACAAGTTTCATAACCAAATATGAAGAGAACGATAGTTATTTCATTGTGTATCATTATTTCAAAGTAGTTAGTCAGAGTACATGATATAGACCAAAATGATTCTTATTATGAAACAGATAATAACACAAAACTTTCTTTTCAACAAAGATAAACTAGTAGTATAGATGAAACAATTTAGCATATATTTTCAAATGTATTTGAAACAACAGATTAGGTAATTGGTAGAAGTATTTTAGTTTCTCCCTACTTCCTATTTATCTCTCTTCTATTTTGCTCTTTATTTGTATATTTTTCATACTAGAGAAATCATGTGATATTTAGGATTTTGTCTGACATATTTCACTTAACACTATGTTCTCAAGCTGCATCCATTTACCTACAAATGCCTCAAGTTTATTTTTCTTTATGGCAGTGTAGTACTCCATTGTGTATAAATACCACACTGTTTCCAAGATCTAGCTATTATAAATTACACTATGAACATGGGCATGCATGTATCCCTGTAAGATTAGGATTTTAACTCTTTTGGGAAGATATCTAGAAGGGGCATAGTTGGGTCAAAATGGAATATCTGGTTTTACTTGTTACAGGAATCTTTACACAAATTTCCACAGTGGTTTACTTGTTTACATTGCCCACATCCATGCCAGAATTTTGTTATTATTAAATTTTTTTGTGATAGTGATTTTTTTCTGGGTAAGATGATATCTCAGTGTAATTTTAATTTACATTTTTCTGGTGGCCAGTGATGATGAGCATTTTTTCATGTATTTATTGGCCATTTGTACGTTTCTGAAAAGTGCCTATTCATTTTGGTTGCCCTTTTTTGATTGGATCCTTTATTTGAGTGACTCTAATTTTTTTTAGTTCTTTATATATTCTTGATGTTGGTCCTCTGTCCATGGAATAGCTGGCAAAAATTCTTTTCCCATTCTGTACATTGACTCTTCACTCCATTGGTTGTTTTTTTTGCTGTGCAGAAACTTTTTAATTTGATATGATCCCATTTGTTGATTCTCAGTATTATTTCTTGTGTCATTAGGGTTCTGTTCAAAAATTCCTTGTCTGTGCCTATGTCTTCAAGAGCTGTTCCTATTTTATCTTCCAGGAGATTAAGTGTTCCTGTTTTAACATTTAAATCTTTGATCCATTTTTAGTTTAGTACTGCACATGGAGAGATATATGGATAGACTCAATCTTTTGCATGCAGATATCCAATTTTCCCACTGCCATTTATTAAAGAGGCTGTCTTTCCTCCAGTGTATGTTCTTGGCTCCTTTATCAAAGATCAAATAGCTGTATGTGCCTGGGGTTGTTTATGCTTCTTCTATTCTATTCCATTGATCCACTTGCCTGTTTTTGTGCCAAGCCATTACTGTACTTTATAATATAACTTCAAGTCTGGGATGATCATGTCACTTGCTTTGCTTTGTTACCCAGGATTCCTTTTGCTATTCTGGGTCTTTTCTGATTCCATATAAATTGTAGGATTATGTTCACTAGAACTGTGAGAAACAACATTGGTATTTTGATTGGGACTGCATTAAATCTGTATATCAATTTTGGAAGTATAGTGATTCTGATTATGCTGGTTTTGCCTTCCCAGGTACATGGATATCTTTCCATTTTCTGGCGTCTCCCTCGATTTCCTTTTTCAGTGGTATAATTTTCATTATAGTGGTCTTTCACTCCTTTAGTTAGGTTAATACCCAAATATTTAATTTCTTGATGCTATTGTTCATGGTATTGTTTTCCTAATTTCTTTTTTTCGTGAGTTCATCATTAGTGTATAAGAATGCTATTGATTTTTGTGTGTTTATTTTGTATCCTGGTATACTGCTGAATTTGGTTATCAATTCTAGCAGTCTTTTAGTGGAGTTTTTTGGATCTTGTTAGTAAAGCATTTTGTCATCTGCAAATAATAATAATTTGAGTTTTCCCTTGACCGTACAAGTCCCTTTTATTTCTGTCTCTTACCTGATTGCTCTGGCTAATGTTTCAAGGAGTATTTGAACAGGAATGATGATAATGAACATCCCTGTCTTTTTTCTAATTTTAGAGAGTGGGCTTTTAGTTTCGCCCATTTAATATGATGTTGGCAGTAGGTTGGTCATAAATGGCTTTTATCATGTTGAGATAAACACTTTCTATACCTGTTTTCTCCAGGGTTTTTAATCACGTATGGATGTTGGATTTTGTCAAAGACTTTTTCTGCATATATTGAGATGATCATGCAATTTTTGTCCTTGCTTCTGTTTATGTGGTGAATTTATTCATCTGCATATTATGAACCATCCTTACATCCCTAAGATGAGGCCTATTTGATCACGGTGCATGATCTTTTCAATGATTTGATGCGTTCTATTAGCCAGTATCTTGTTAAGGATTTTTGCATCTGTGTTCATTAGAGAACTTGGCCTATACTTCTCTTTTTTGTTAGATCCTTGTCTGGTTTTAGGATCAGCATAACGTTAGCTTCCAAGAATGATTTTGGAAGTACTTCTCTCTCAATTTCATTAAAAATTTGAAAAGAATTGATGCTAGATCTTCCCCAAAGTTCTTGTAGAATTTGGCCGTAAATCCATCAGGTTCTGGGCTTTTTTTAGATATTAGTTTTTTGTTTTGTTTGCTTTTTTATTTTGTTTTTACTTACTGCTTCAGTTTCATTGCCTGTTATCTGATTACTCAAAAATTTTAAGTCTTCTAGGAATCCTTCCATTTCTTCTGAGTTCTCCAATTGCTTGGCATATATGTTTGTGAAGTAGTTGCTAATACTTTCCTGCATTTCAGCAGTATCCATTGTGATTTTGCCCTTTTCATTTTTAATTGCATTAATTTCTGTTTTTTCTTTGCTTTGTTGATAAAATTGGCTAAGGGTTTGTCTATCGTATTCTTTCACAGAACCAGCTCTTTGATTCATGAATTCTTTGTATGTTTTAAAATCTCCATTTCATTGATTTCTTCTCTGATCTTTATAATTCCTTCCTTGTACAAGCTCTAGGTTTGGATTGTTCTTGTTTTTCTAAGACCTTGAGATGCAGCATTAGGTTATTTATTTGGGTTTGTTCTGTTTCTCTGATGTGGGCATTCACCACCATGAACTTCTCTTGTAGGACTGCTTTCATTGTGTCTCATAAATTCTAGTATGTTTTATTGTATTATTATTTAATTCTAGGAACTGTTTTATTTCTACCTTAATTTCTTCTGTGACCCATTGGTTATTTGAGAAGTGTGTTGTTTAATTTCCATGTTCTCCTGGTTTTTGTGGTTTCTTTTCTAGTTTCGTGGTGCTATGATCTGATGATCAGCACAGTAAAGTTTTTATTCTTTTGCATGTACTTAGGCATGCTTTATTAGCCAGTGCATGGTCTATTTTGAAGAAAACTACATGTGGCCAAAAAGAATGTGTATTCTGTTGTTGTTGGGTGGAACACTGTATATTCTTGTAAATCTAATTTTTTGAGAGTTTGGTTCAACTTTGATACTTCTTTGTTGATTTTTTTTGTTTAGTTGATCTATTTGTGTAGTGGGGTACTGCATTCCCCTACTATCACTGTATTGATGTTTGTCTGATCTTTTATGTCCATGAAGGTTTGTTTAATGGAGTTGGGGGCACCATGGTTTGGTGCATATATGTTCACAATTTTTATCTCTTTCTGTTGAATGGTTCCATTAACCAATATGTAATATCCTTCTTTGCCTCTTGGGATCAGCTTTGACTTGAAATTCACCTTCTCTGAAAATAGGATAGCTACTCCTGCTTGTTTTCATGTTCCCATTGCGTGGAGTATTGTTTTCCATCCTTGGATTTTTAGTCTATAAATTTCTTTTTGTGTTGTGTTTCTTGTATACAGTATACTGTTAGTCTATTCTGTTAAGCCATGTCTTTTGATTGGTGAGTTCAGTCCATTTACATTGATAGTTACAACTGATAGGTATTGACTTATTCCTGTCATTGTATTAATTTCCCATTGCTGTTATCTTTCTTTATCTTTTACTTAATTGCAAGCCCTCTAATTGGACTTTTGGACATAATATCCTCGAGAATTTTTAAGGGTATTGGTTTGGTGGTCGTAAACTTCATTAGGTTTTATCATGGAAATATCTTTTTTCTCCATCAATTTTGAGAGATAATTTTGTGGGATATAACAGTATGGGTTAGAAGCTGTTTCCTTTTACATCTTGAAACACTTTATTCCATGCTTTGTTTGCCTTCACAGTTTGTGTTGAATCTGTTGTAATTCTGAACTTTTTAAAAAATTTTTTATTTTTTATTTTTTTGAATTTTTTTTAAATAGGCAATTTGTTGCTTTTCTGTAGCAGGCTTTAAGTTTCTATTTTGTGCTTTTTTCTTTTGCTCTTTGGTGTGGAGTGGTTTTTTCTGATCATTGTCTATTCAGAGTTCTATATGCTCACTTGTCTGTATATTAAATTCTTTCCCCATGTCTGAAAAACCTTCTATCATTACTTGTATGAAAAGATTGCTGATGCCCTTTGTGCTGTTTTTGGATTTTTGGTAACTTCAATTACTCTTATATTAGTCCTCTTTGAGTCATCTAGGAAATGCTGGATACACTTTTCATATTCCCTTTTTGTTTTCAAGGTATTTCTCATAAACTGATCATTTACAACAGCCCTGTCCTCCAGATCTGATACTCTGTCTTCACAATGATCACTTCTCCTACTCATACTTTCAATCCTGCTTTTAATCTCCTGGATTTCTGTTCAAAACTTTTTATGGAATCTCATTATTTTCTATGCTAGGCATTCATGTTTTACACCTCTTTCTTTAGTTCCACTAGCTGTTTATTAGTGCCTTTCCTAGACTCACTGGTCATTTATTTCATTAGGGTCATTATCTGATTCATTGTATCTTGTTTAAATTGGCCGAGCACCTTATTGAACTGTTTTACCTCCATTGATACCATTTCAGACCTATCTGCTGTGTGACTTATAATTTCCTACTCCTCAAAACCCTTTGAGGCTCTTTGGGGGGAGTTGCAAGGTTTTGGAGGCATTTTGTTGCCTTGTCTTTTCATGTTTCTGTGTTTTTATTTATTTTTTAATTAATTAATTAATTAGGTTGCTTGCTTGATTGGGTTTTTGTGCTGGGGTTAAAAATTCTCTGGCCAGCATATCATTCTTCAGAAATGAGTCACAGGATTCTTTAAGACCCCCACCCCCAGGCAATCCAGGTATTGACATAGAGAGAAAACCAACTGTCAGCCATTACTGTGTTACCTTGGCTATAGTAGTAAATTCAGTGTCAACAATGGCATCAAATGTCAACTGGATATTGACAAAAGCTAGGAACCACTTACGAAGAGCCCTTAACCAGAACAAGGAGGACTATGATTTTAGTGAAAACTATTAGGCTACCCTTACATTGAACTATAGTAATTCAGTCCACTAATTTTTCCTGGATGTAGGCAACAGTGCCAGAGCTCAAGCATATCAGTGGACTAAATGACATCTTTTTCAGGACTGATTCCTCTGACAAATGCACCCACCAAACCTGGCCTCCCACAACAGAATACAGGCTCATAATCTTCCTGATCTGAGCTAAGGCATCCCAGGGGGTCCCAGGAGATCTCTTTTTTTTTTGCTTGTTTGGTTTTGTGCTGGGATTTGCAAATTCTCACCCTTTCCAAGTCTATCTCCTAAGTCTCTCACCTGGTTTCTGTAATAGCGTATCACTTTGGTCCTGAAGTGACACTCTCCTCCTGGGTGTTGGTCTCTTCTTCAATCAGGTCAGCTTGTTGGTTGCCACCTCTGTTGCCCTGTGCTGTGGAGACCCTAGGAACAGGGGCTGGGGGTGAGATACGTGGTTTCCAGGTCCCCTTGGCTCAGTGCAGGGCCTGGGTGGTCATCAGCATTGTCTGTGTTCTTTCTGCTTTTAAGGCTGGAAAATATTCCATTGTATGTACATACCAAATTTTGTTTACCAGTTTTCTCTATTGATGGGCACTTAAGTTGTCCTGTATCTTAGCTGCAATGAGCATGGGAGTGCAAATAATTTTTGGAAATTAATCATTAATCACCATTTACTCAAATAATAATAGCTTACATTTGCTTTACTATAGTTAAGTGCAGCTCTGGAAAAATGAAAACTATCCTTGTACTTTGAAAAAGGTTTTTTTTTTTTTTTAATTTTTTAAATTTTTTATCCTTGTACTTTAAAACAACTTCTACATATGAATTACACAAATTTTACTCCTTCACTGTTGAGATTAAAAATTAAAATACAATCTTGCTTAAAGAATAAAATAAATGGAATTATTACTCATAAATGGTATGTATATATGTTTCAAAACCCTGAGAACCTTAGTCATATCGAATTTCAATTTGAGTAAAAGTTGTAGCAGTAGTTTTCTTAATAGTGCAAAAGTAAATAATTCCAAAACTCCTTTTTCAAAGAGAGACAAAGGGAAGCTTCAAGATGTTTAGTATAGGTCTGAAGGTACAATATCTAGTTTTCTGGGAGATTAATTTTGAACAAATCTATTTCTCTTTTCAGAATGTAAAAGTGAGGATGACAGGTAGAATCCAGAGGAGGGAAGAGAGATAGAAAATAATGTCCTGTTGCAAACAAACAAACAAAAAGCATCTTCGGGTCCACTGACAATAATGACTCGGACTGGAGAATGGAATGGGTAAACCTAGTCTGGTAGCACGGTGAAACCTGAGGGAGGGAAGGAGAAGGGCTGTTTGCAACAGGAAAGATGTGGCAGCTGTAAAAGCCACCTGTGATGTGGTGAGTCTCGATTCATCTTCCAGTGCGTGGAACTTTCCTATAACTTCAGCCACTAACCTCTACTTTCATTCCAAGTATTTAGAGCTTTCCTTATTCAAGTCTTATTCTCAGGAAATTCTTTCATCCCTAAATTTTTCATAGTTTCCCTTCAGGGTCTGGATTTCTGATGACTTTCTCTGGGCTAGAATTCTTCACAGATGACTCCTTTTTTTTTCCTACTTCTTTTAAACAAGACTATCCCTGTGAAGGTGTTCACATTTTTTTTGCTGAATCAAGGTTAACAAGATCTGAGAGAAGTTGATTTTCACTTTTAATAAAATGTTGGCTTTTATTTGACATAAATATTCTGAAAAATATTGAAACCTGTGAAATGTAAGACTGTAGCTCTCACAAGGAATTATAGACTTCGAAGTCTATGCTTGGGTATTCAGGTAGCATGGCCACCATCTTATGCATCTCCTCAAGGATTACCTAGACGTATGGCTTTGAGGGCCTCTCCATAGCACTAGTACCCTTTGCCCCCAACTCCACTGTCAGCAGCCGTGACTCCACCAGAGTCAACCACTGTAGAACATAATCCACACTGGATTGCACCTGAAAACCAAACCATACCTAGCGACAGGGACAGACCATCAGTCCACCAGTAGTGTTGACAGAGCAGAGGACAGGTACAATAAAGATCTCTGTCTCTCTCCTCTCTCTCTTAAAAATAATTCAAAATACAGAAAAGTAGAAATGTTACTACCTTGACTATTTACCCATCAGCCTGTTTACATTGTTAATATTTTAACCCATTTACTCTATCCACATCTTTCTCATTATTCAATTTTTTTATAAACCATTTCAAACCAGTTCAAAATAAACTACAATATTACCTCAGTGTATGAAAATTTCTGCTTGCAAATAATTTGGTTTACAAACAGAAGCATTTGGCAAAATTTTGCTTCTGTTCTTGAACTCTTCATTGGGTGACAAACACAACCACAGCCATCTTCCCCTGAATCAGGGCACGAATTAAGTTTGTGAACCAAGTGCCACTGCATAGACATCGTGATACTTTAGCATGCAATTTCAAAAAATAAGGACATTCTGCTATGAAACCATATTTTCTAGTGATAATATTGTTACCCAACTTTCAGTTGAGGAAATTGATCAAATCTCTTTGAGGTAAGTGATAAACCAAAGTCTTAGCACAGTTAGCTATTCAGCTGTAAGATGAGGTTATGAGTGGCCCTGACACATGGATGGGGATCTCTGCAAGTTGCGCATCTGAGAAAGCTCACTGAACTGTGAGAATTACATAAAAACTTTAACTTTCTTTTTTTTTTAATATAATACATTTTAGTCTTTATTTACACTTTCAGTTTCTCACACCAGAGAAACAGCGTGGTATTTAAACATGTGTGTCCGATTTATTTCCCTTCAGAGTATGGTCTCAAGATGCATCCATTTACCTAGGAATACCTCTAACTTTCCACAGAAGGAAAAAATATATTTTAAGCAAAGTGAAAGGACAACTGAAAAGCTGAAAAATATACACCATTTATATAGTACAATATAATCTTAATAGTCAGTATGTAAGGAACTCCTCCAAATCAATAAAAAGATGAGCTCCTCATTTTTAACGGAAAAGAATATTTAGTGGTCATCTTTTGTTTTGCCAGCCTAGTATGCTTTTCCTCTCCTTTGCATAAATTTCCCTTGGGAAAATAAAAACTTTATTAATGTTTATAACTGGCAATGGGATGATTCTACCTTCCTTATTTCAAGACTGGGCATGTGACCAGAATCCCTCACTACTTAGATGGATGGACCATCATCTTCTCAGTGAAACAATCTTTTGCAGAAGCTATAAGCTACTGCATATGCTATGAAATTAAAACAGTATTACTACTATGGCCCCCTCCCCACTTTTGTTCTGCTAGAATCACTAACTGTAAGGACGACGTAAGCCTACAGTCGGTTTTTTAACTTAAAATTTTCCTTCATTTTCGAGTATGGTAAAATGCCCACGATTTATAGCAAAGCATACCATCTTAACCATTTCCAAGCATACCCTTCAGTAGTGTTATGCTCCTGCCCGTGGTTGTGCAAACAACATCATCATCCATTTTCAGTACTCTTTACACCTCGTGAAACTGGAAGCCTAAAATCATCTTTGCTGTTACAGGTGGACAATCTAAGAAGAGAGATGAGAGAGAAGAGAGATAGTTGGAGAGAGACAGAGGGAGGAAGAGAGGGAGAGAGAGAGAGAGAAGAGGGAGAGAGAAACAGAATGAGAATGTGAGTATACAGTTTGAAGTCCTGAATCCAGACTTGCCAAAAAGCACGTGTAATCCTAGAGCCAATAAATCCTGGAGTTTATTGGTTTCTGTCATTTACAATAACATATTATGCCCTAATATACTTATTGCTGGACAATAAATAAGGGAAAAATTTAAATATCAGATAGCCCTATTCTATTGCCAATATAGAAATAATCATGTTAACAAAAAGAAAAAAATTTTAAAAAAGGTATGCTTTTCTGATCATATTTTCAAAGATTAAGAAGGCTGATAAAATCTATACACGTAATAAAACACACATTTTCATGGTCAACTATAGAAGTTATCTGATAACCATTTTGAAGGATAAACTGACAACACACCCAAAGTTCAAAACGTGTGTGCTGTCACCTAGTAAGTCCTCTCCAGGGAACTTATATTAAACAGAAATTTCTGAAGTAAGTTTCTTGTGGCTTGACTAGTATTAGGAAGGGGAGAGAAATGGAGAGAGAGACACACACACACACAGAGAAAGGGACAGAGAGAGACAGAGACAGAAAGAGAACATCCTAAGTGTCTAACAATAGAAAATTGACTGTATAAAGTAAATCACTTATAGCTATAAAATTAAATAGTGCTTAAATTAGAAACAGGATAATGGAGTGGGAACAAGGGGTCCTGACTGACATACTTGTCTATCTAATCCTTTAATTCTACCCTAGAGTTGATTCTACCACCAAAAATTCTTCTCTCATTTTGCTCAGATTTCTTGTTCAACGACAGATGCTATGATTCACCACTTTCCAAAAGCTCCTGAGCTCCCTTATGGTCCAGGGGCTGACTCTCAACTCACCAATTTCTCTAAGAAAGGATTTCTCAGCGTGATGGGTGGCCGGGTGTCCTGAGATCAGTCTGCTCTGCAGAAAACAATTAGTAAGCTAGAAGCTTCAACTTCTTCCCCATTGGCCTCCTTCTAACACCATAGTTAACACACAGAGGTACATACATGCATAATTGTGTTATAACTGTAGTTACAAGGGAGGACTCCAGTGTGAGTCTGCCAGGGTTTGAATGTTGATTCTGAATCTTATTAGATATGACTTTGTGAAATACTTAACCCCATGTGCCTCAGTTTCTTTATCTTAAAAACAAGGACAATAAGAACATCTACCTAACTGTTTTAAAGGTAAATAAATACATATGCAAAGCATTCAGCATAGCACTCGGCACATAGTTCACCATTAGATCACGCTAATTACCATTACTTTGTGGGCACACAAGGGATTGCAGAACTGGAAGACTCAGATGTCATTATGAAAATTTATTAGCAAGTGACAAAAACTGCTATCAAAGTAGCTCAAACAAAGAAGGTGTTATGGTTTAGATCTGGAGTGTCCTCCAAAACCCTCATGTATTTGGATGGTGATTAGATCCTGGGGGCACTACACCAAATGTGCTAAATGTGCTGTTAGGAGATGGGGCCTGGTTGGAGGTGGTTCACTGGGGTCTTGAGCTGAAAGGATGTATCTCCATTTCTGGCTCCTCCCTTCTCTCCCTCCTTCCTGACCACCATGATGTGAGCAATTTTCTTCCACCAGATCCTTCCACCATGCTATATCGGCCTTGGAGCCAGATGACAATGGACTAAACTTGGAACCAAAATAAACCTCTACTCCCTTAAATTAAGGTGTCAGGTATTTTGTCTGAGCAACCAGGAAAGTGACTAAGACAGACAGAAACATGTTGGCTTATTTAGCTGGAGAGTCCAGAGGTTGAGTGCAACTTCAGGTTGGCTGCATCCAAAGTTTGAATGGTTTGCTTAAAAATTAAGAGGGTGAGCTTTATCACTGTGGTTTGTGGATGTATGAGAGAGGTAGCTATACTCTGAGTCAAAAAAAACAGAATTCAAATCACAATTTTTTTTATTAGTCCATATATCATTTTAGGGGAGCCAATACCTGCCTTTGAGGATCTGGAAGAAGGTCTGGGGAAAGATCTCCATGAGGCTTGAGATATCCACCATGATATGATTATTTCATTCCCATATGACAATTTCACTCTCCACTTAGGAGCTAAATCAGCAAGCTGTGCCTGTGACCTAGAAGAGTCATATAGAACCATGTGATTCTTCCCACAACATACTGTGTGTGTCCAGTGCCAGAAAGGAGACCATGTAGGATTTATAAATCTCTCACTTAAATGTCTTCTTTGTTTAGAAATCATGCTTTCTGCTTTGCATGTTTCTATAAAAGAAAGCTGCCTTTTACTGCCCGAAGGACAATAGACCAGTAGTAGTTGGATGTCACCAGGCACCAAACATGCTTGTTCCTAGAGAAACACAGAAGAGATGGTCCTGACACTACTCTTAGGAGTGGCCTCCTCAGACCCATGCAAACAACAGGTCTGTCACTCTGCCTGGCATCCCACTTGCTCTTTGAGGAGAAATGCAGGTCTGCATCAGAAACTGTGGGCGGTTGGAGTAACTCAGCCTAAGACAGGATTAGAAGCAGTGTGGGTGATCTCTGACCAATAATAAAACTTTTTGATTGATTTTAATATAAATCTTTAGGTGTCCTAAAATTTATGTTGTCATTACAAAGAACAGAGAAGGAAGATGTCTCATAAGTGACCAGTTCAAATTTCTCTAACATTTGGTATTGGTCTACAAATAATACAGGTTTATTGAAGAGATGACACAACACAATGTATAGGCAAGAACTTTGTATACTACTAAAGGCCATACAAAGTCAAAATTTCTATTGTGCTTCATTAAAAGGCATTGGGCCATGTGGTGATATTTCATTTTTAACAACCAGTTTCCGATTAAACTCTAAAAGAGAAAAATAAACTAGGAATACACACAGACGCACACACAGACACACACACATACACACACATACACACACACACAGTGGCACCTTCGCTCATGAGCGCTTTTGTTTGCAAATCATTTTGTTCCCGAACAGAAATGTTTGACAAAGTTTTGTTTTTGTTTGCAAACTCTGCATTGAGAGACCATCCTTCCCACACAAACACAAACATGGTCATCTTTTCCAAAATTGTAGAAGAAATTAAGTTTGTGAACATACATATATATCCTAATATTACATATATGAGAATATATATATCAATATTATGTATGTACATAGTTTTCGAAGAATGTATCTTTGGAAGCTCTCTCAATTTCTACAATAGAATTATGTGCTGATCTTGCCTGTGTGTGTTCTACTAATAAACTATATTTCAAAAGCGACATTCCACTGTTTTTTAAGCCAACCAGACAACCGACACAGAGCCCAGCAGAGAAGTCCAGTAGTATCAGTTCGCAATGCATGCCAAGAATTAATTTGAAGGAATATGCAAGAAATCACAACAGGAAAAGAGAAGATGCACACATTAGGATTGTTGTCAGTGTCAGATCTCTGCCACTGAGCCGATCTCACACATCTGCTGTCATCCGTTGTTCATTTTTAGGGGGCTGAGTAATAAAATATTTTCACTTCCCAGAAGTAGCCATCCTTGGTCTTGCCCTGGTCAGGCATATAAGGGACAAATCCCTCTGAGTGTAGAGGTTTGAAGCACCAAATGTGCCCACAAGATTAGGCTGTAGACATGGGGCGCCTGAAGTACATGGCTTTCTTTTCACTAGAGGTTTCCCGGGATGAAATCATTGCCACTTTTAGTCAGGCATGCGTCTGGGTCAAAACAGTAGGACAGGAAAGGTACTTCCTCATTATAAACAGAGTTAATCTTTTTGCAAAGAGACTTCAGTTTTGAAACAGAAGAGGTGGAAGAGGTCTCAGTGGCCATCCAGTCCAACTCATTCATTTACCCCAGAAAAGAAAAGTCATGTACCCAAGGTCGCATCATGTATTTACCAGAACCTGAATGAGAGGCTTCTCTTCTTCTAGTCCATGACTAGTCTCTGAGGAGCCCGTCCAATTACCCAGCAGTTAGATGATTAGCACCCCATTCTGTATCTTTCACCTTTGTGTTTCCTCTGGCGAATTTTGATTTCCTGTTTTTATTGTCTCCTTGGCACCCTCCTGGCTGCTGGCCCACGGTGCCATGTGGATATATGTTCAGAAAAGCAGCTCATTGTAATACAAACACAAGCACAGACAGCAGTTTTAAAGCTGGTTTGGTTAAATCACCCATTGTTCCACTCCATTAAAATGAATCACCAGTAGTGAATGCTCGTGCGGACTCATGGCAATGGAATCCTCCCAACGGCTACTCTGTGACCCGTGAAACTCGAGAACACATTCACTGTGGCACAGTTATCCCCAGACTGTTGTGCATTTTTTCTACTCAACGCTTAGCCGGATATCTTTATTGGTGCATATCTTTTCTGACTGTCTTATCTCATAGTTTTATCTTTCAGGTCTTCTTGTAGAGATGATGTTTGCTACAGCTGATCACCAAGGCAACCAGTATGTCCAGTAAATCAAGGGAACCAATGGCAAGGCACGAGTAGAGGACACTTTTGGGGAGAAACAGTACTGCTTCTACGACTGAGTCTAGAGCATGCAGTTCAATATATGATAGAGTTGTTTTATTATCTACCTATAGGCATATGTTATGCACATAGGACATACTCTATGTATTCATTAAAGTTGAATCAGAGGATGAAAGAATAAATTAATAAAACTGGAGTTCTTACCACTTAGTTTCACCTCTGCTCTGAAGGATGTTGCACGTGAGGCTGTTCTAATCACGGTAGCACCTTCCTTGCCTTACTTGACTCATAAACAGCATTTGACCTATCAGTTACCCCCTCCTCCTAGAAACACACGGTTCTCTTGGTTCTGAGGAAACCACAATCTCTGGATTTTCCTCTCCCTGCTAGTTCTCCCCTTTTCTTTTCTGGCTGATCACACTCTTGATACTCCCAGTCTCGACATTTTGGAGTGATTCCAGGCTCAGGCCTTGTTCCTTTGTTTTTTGTACACATTGTGCCTGTTGTCGGTCTCATCAAGACTTGTGACTTACGACTCCTCAGGTCATGTCTGGAGCCTGGACCTCTCCCTTTCACACCCAACTGTTTATCCAACTACATACTTGTATTTCCACTTGAACATATCATGGCCAGCTCAAATTCATGTGATGGAAATTGTCTCCTCTCTACCTTTTGCCCATTCCAGTTAATAGCGACTCTATGCTTCTGATTGTTCAGGTGAAATCCTTGGAGCTCTGCTTGCCTTTGTCACTCAGATGAAGACAGTGTTCCGGGGCATGGAGAAATCCTCGGCTACAAGGCATCTGCTTTCCTGAATGGACTATAGCCACCGAGCAAGGCTGGACTACTCACCTCAGGAGTGCTACACGATAAGAAAGAAGCGCTAAATTACGTAGACCAAGAAGTGCTAATTAGAAGTGCTAAATGACGTATTTTTGGAGCTCTAGGTCACAGTAGCTTGCTTAGCCAGTGCCCTCACTAACGCAGGAGGTGAGGAGCTAGAAGTTGTGAACATAGAAATGATTCTTCAAAAAGTCTGAGGCTGTGGGAAGGAGAGAAATAAATAAGACTGCTGCTGGAATGTTTTATTAAAAGGGTTGTGAGAAAACTTGGCTCCAAGAGAAGCTGTTGAAATGCAGTTAGCTCAGTGAGATACAAGCCTTTGCTATGACATAGTAAGTTGGCTGAACATCCACCAAGTAAGTCTAAGTCACCAAGGACTTTGGGGACAGAGGATAGACTTTAAATACCCATTTAAAGTTCTTACACCATTCCTTTTTTTTTTCATTCCTTTTTTTTTTAAGTTGTTATACTGTATAAATTTTGTACTGAACCATCCATGCTAATGACTCCTTCTTGCAACAGAAAGTATACACCTGTATTGTGCCTTGAAAAGGTGGTGAGAATAACAACATCTTACTCTCAGTTGTTAAGCACTTCAGATGTGTCCTGCTGTACACAGATTCTGCCTGCAAAATCCTGCAGCATCTTACCATCAACAGCAATAGACCTTAATAGTTAGACTGTTAGTTGTTTCCCAAATCTTTCCCTGGATCATTGTGTTGCGTGGTCTCAAGTAGATCTAAACTGGATGGTTTGCCCTTCAGTGGCCATTTACTTCTATTGATATAAAGACACAGAAACTAAAGTAGGCAAGAATCATTGACTTGCATGTCAAAAGCTGCACAAGGCTGCAGATTAAAAGTAGATCTTCATTTGTTAAAAACTGAAATCTATTCTTTGCACATATCTCACAGTCAAATGGTTTGGCTCCAAGATGTTATAATACTAGGGCAGCTTGAAGAGTAAAGTTCTGAAAATCTATACGTTTCAGAGCTAAAGTAAAAATTACACTGAATTTAGGAACATATAAAATATTCTAAGTGGTCACAGTGTGGACTCAATGAAGAATGCCGTGTGCTTGCTGAAATGGCAGGTGGAACTTGCCTTGAGGGCTGGAATGCCATTAAAGTCTTAGTGATGGATGAGTCGCTGAACCCAAGGTGGGTACTAAGTAGATCTACAGAGGTGTGAACAGATATCCACATTCAGAAACTATATCCATGATTCTCAGAAAATACATTTTAGCTTGGCCGATGAGAAAAAAAAAAGGTGAAGATGTAGAAGAACGCGTGGAACCAGCGTTTGAAGCAATGATGCAGATGGCTGTGAGTGGTAGAGCTTCTTCCCAGGGTGAGGACGTGATGGGCATTTCTGCATGCTTGGTGGCAAATTTAACTACACAAGCGAGCAGTCTAGATGGGAGTCGGCTTTTTGAGGCCTGCATTAGTCAGGATTCTCCAGAGAAACAGAACCAGCAGGAGATACCAGCAGGAGGTGTCTGTTTGTTATAAGGAATCAACTAATGGGATTACAGAGGCTGAAAAGTCTCACTAATACATTGAGGTTTACCCTCTTATGGGTGCGTAGATTTAGCTTTCTCTTCTCTAAAACTTATGAAGTGACAATTCCTTTTTTGTGAAATTTCATCGTATCTATCCTGTATATAACCATGCGGCATTCAGCAATCTTGCATCTGACTGGCTGAGACCCAGATCTGAGTGCTCAGTGCTACAGAGGGAGGATCTAGGAGATGGGAAGTGGGGAAGGGACAGTGGTGTCAACAAGGTCAGGGTAGGCCAGGAGCTCTAGGGAGAGAGGGAGGGGAAGAGAGGAAAGGAAAAGGCATGTCAGGAAGATCCTGGCACCTGCTCCCCACTCCTCTTTTTACTCTTCAATCCTAGCAACATGTCCTTAGAGGGTCACACGTCTCCATCCTATGTCAGCCCTTCCAGGACTCTCTTTGGAAGTTTTCTTCCTGTTCCCCTCAGTCCCTGTGAGAGGAAATTCCAAAGATTACTGCCTCTCCTTTCTGTCTAACTCCTGTCTCTGACGCGTCTATATATCATCCACAAAGAGGATCTAAATCTACAGACAAGAGGAGGTACCTTAGCTGCAGGTCTGATGCTCCCTCCACACAGGAGAGAGCCTTCTGACCCTACTTGAGCACATCAAAGGCAGCACAGCCGGCTGCAGACAGCCCCACATGGATGCCACAACTGGCCCAAGAAAGTGAGTTTAAATCATTGGGAAGAAGTTTAAAAATACATTTGGCCTTTAAGGAAATGCAAAGAAATAAGAGCCACATTTTCTAATATTGTCACAAAAAATGTTAAAGTCTTAAACTTTAATTCAAGTTCATCTTCAGTTATACAGAAACACCATAATCTGTTGGTCATACCTCATTTTCCTGATCAAACTGAATAAATAGGTAATTTGCATCCAGGGCAATAGGAAGGAGATTGGGAAGCTGATATGTTGTCTGCTGTTATGGCTCAGGATCAGAAACACCTTTGCTCAGGAAGCTCCCCATTCAAGGAAGAGCTGAGAAGCACCAAATTTCTGCCTGGTTTGTCAGTGTGCTGTCCAGGACTGTATCCCTGCTACAGCTGGGAGGAGCACATGGCTGGGGTTAGAATCTCAGACATCTCAGAACCTAAAATCAAGTCCTGAGATCATATTACTTTCTGGCTGATCGCACTATAGCCATCTATTTACAGATGATCTCTCTTCAACAAAAGAGAAAGACATAGCGCCAGCCTGACTTCTGCTTCTCCAACTGTATGGAAAAATGAAAGAGAAACAGAAAAGCTATCGCCTGTTTCCCCTGGCTTGTTATAATTGTCACATCCAGACACCACAACTCTTGACTAAGGAAGCAGGAATGTTCCTAACACACAAGTCTTTCAACCAAACCTTCCTCTTACACCTGGCAGAACTCCCTCCATGTGTCATTAGCAAGAACTGAAGGAGTTGCCCACCCTAAACCTATTATTGTCATTGTGCAGGCAGACACAAATGAACGAGGGCACCACCAGTGAGGATGAAAGGGGCAATGGATATGAAGGGCAGGTAACTAACAATATCCACAGCAACATCAGAGCATTTTGGGGAACTGGGAATATAGTTCAGTATGAAGGCCCTGGGTTCAATTCCCAGTACCACAAAACAAACAAACAAAAAAACCAAACGAAGAAAGAATGAAAGAAAAACCCAAACGAAACATAAGCAACAATAACTACTGTTCATTGGTCACTTATAGTATACTAGGCATTGTATTCAGTATATTCCTTCACTTCACCCTCACAAAACTCTGGTGATATGTATGATACTATTTATTATCATCTTTCTAAGGTGGCACAACTTAGGTGGTACAGTCCTGAGTGAAACTCAGTTCTGTCTAACTCCAAAATCCACGTTCTTTGGTATAAGCCATACTAACTTCAGTGGTGAAGCAAAGAATCTGTGAAGTTAATTGAAGGCATGGATCCTTACTGGTGAACCTTTTCAGTTACATGCAGTCTGTGGTATAAGTCAGATCTAAATTAAGAGTATAGCGACATTGAAACATTCAACAAGTCCTGTCAGTGAGGGTCATGGGGACCGGGTCACACCCTGGTCCTCCTGAGCTCAGCAACTGGGTGGGGAAGGATGTGAGGCCATGTTGGAAAATGTAACACCTGAAAGGGGCCACAGTTATGCTGCTGACAGAGAAAAAGGGAAAGTGCTAGTTAGAAGAGAAGGTGTGAGAGACAAAACAGGCACAACACTTTAAAGCAAGATAAAAGTGTAACAGAGACAATTAAAAAAAAAAAAACCTAGTGAAAACTATTATGTCCTGGAGTTAAGGTTATACTTCTTAAAACCATTGATTTTTACACATCCAAATCAAATCAGTCACCCAAAGGAACATTCTGGAGATACAAGGTATTCCCGACAGAGGGCAGAGAGGCTTTTCGCAGCGTATAGGGAGCTACATGGTATGACTCTTTATTCTCTAAACCCGAACTACTAGGAAAAGTGGAGAGTCTTTTAAAAGATATCTGTGAGGACTCTAGTCATCTGTCCCTCACAGGTCTATAGTTATTTGGGGTCTCAATTGCACAGGTCTTACATTTCAATGCTTTATCGCAGGGAGCTAAGAACGCCCCCAGATTGGACATTTTGGCTTTTCTAAGGTTTGATCAGCAGTCAGAACAAGGAAGCCACAATGAACAATACAGAAAACTCTGTAGGGAAGTGACAACAAAATGGCAAACACTTGACAGGTGGGAGGAGGTGAGCAGGCACAATCAGATCATGGGGCACTGCACACCTACCCCCAACCCCCTATACACACAGATACACAAACACAACTTCTCTGGCATTCAGAATACCCGAGTAGCTCTGCCTTGCCTCTGTGTCTTGGCACTCTTGGTGTAGGCACCAAAAAGTATATAACATCCACACCCTTTTTTCTTTGGAGTAAAGGGACTTGTGCCAACATCTAGAGTTACTTGTGTTATTTTGACTCATCCACCAACACACTCTCGTAGTGGAATTAAGATTAGCATCTTTCCACTTAATAAATTGAAATTTCCTCTGTAGCTCTTCCACGATTGGGACTGATATGAAAGTCTGCAGTAAAAGAGTGTGTAGCTGGGTAAGATAGGTAATCAAATGCTAAAGGCAATCACGATTAGCATATCAATTACTCATCATGAGATTAGAGAAGTGAAAAGCATGAAAATTTCATCCAGAATCAAGCGTCTGTTTCTTCAACTAGATAAAGTGAGGGGAGGTCCACTGTAGAATCCGTGGTCCATCTTACAAGGACAATGACGATATTGAGTGATAGGGTGCCAGGATGGTTCTAAACATGACGTTGGATGTCTAAGGCATCTTTTGCAATGATATTTTTCAGTGTTAAAAATATTACCATGTGTTGAGATAAAAAAAAATTTTAAAGATAAAACCTTTTGGAATCCAGGAATTCTCTGCCAGTTGCTAGAGTATCATGATTGGCAAAACTTCAGTTGGCATGCACGAGCAAACTTTCTTATAGAAAGTAGAGGTTAGGAGAAAAACCATGAAAATGACATTAATATGCATTTATAAGTACAAAATAAACAGAAGCTCTAGAAAGCAGCCATAATCCAAATCACCCAGAGTCTGTGGCATGATTAGCTCTTCGTTGTTCGGCGGAAATTACCACGGCTCTGTGATCTATAGAGGCAGAAGCTCTCACAAATTTTAAGTTTTGTGGAGTCAACATTTCTGTAAAGTTTTAATACCAGCTTTTCTGGATTGAAATTTAATACCTTTTGTACTTGCATTCTTCTTAGTTTTAGTTTTGCAAGTCTCAGCAAAATGCGTGCATAATCCTCCAAAAAATTCACAAATTCTGGTGCTCCCCAAGGACAAGCTTTCCGGGCATCTTCTCAAAAACTGTTCAAAAATTGAGGGGTGGAACACAAAGAGGTCTCAACACTTAAGCCCTCCGATGTAGTTTAAAGGACGAGCAGCAGTCCCCTACTTTGTCATCTACTTTGGGGACTGAGAAGCACCGCTGCAATTTCTATTGGTCTGTCTCCTTCTATTAGTAAGACCACATAGCTACAACTCAGGACTTTTAAATTTGAGGCCAGAGTTTTTTTTCATTATACCGGAGATGGCATATTTCATAAAATGCATTTCCTTTCTGGTGGCAAATCTGATGGATTGGTAAAGGCTGCTTGGAACCTCTATGGAGAAGCCACAGCAGACTTATCCAAAGAGTGTTGTAATTGATCAGTGATGTCTGCTGCAGCCGAGAGACAAGGAGCTGGAAGCAGGAAGTGCAGTATATACATTGAACCCAAACAATTCTGTTGTCTCTACCAAAGTTAGCTTTTTCATAAAGCTTCCTTAAAGAACTACTAAATTCTAATTTTATTTACAAATAGCTACTCCCACAAGTGTCCATTTAACTCTTAGGCATTTTGTGGAGTCAGCTCAAATACAGCTTCTCTGGAGGTACTTGCCCTGACCATTTTAGGTCATTTTCTTTCTATCGCGCATGCTAGTTATACTGTTTCCTTCCTTCCTCTCCTGCTACTCAGCTTGAAATATCTATTCACTAATTCTATCATTGGATTAATGACTATATACTCCAACCTCCAAGGTAGTAAGCTCAAGAGAGCAAACACCATGTCCTGTTTTCCTCATCGTTGTATCTTCAGTGTCTATCATACTTCCTGGCACCCAGTAACCACTTATTAAACACTCGGTGAATAAATTGAAATGCAAGAAATCATTTACTTTTTCCTAAATGTCTCTGAGATGCAGACCAGATATGCTTTTTCATCTCATATCCTTTCAGGACACTAAGGGAGATATAAACATTTATCTGATCCAGGTTACACATTTGTAGATGTTGGAATTTGTAATCCGTGACTCTGGGTCTCCAGGTCTATTCTCAACCAGTGTTTCCTCCGTTTCTATTACACACATATTACCTGTGTTTCTACCTGAAGGTATTCATTTTAGGCCATAATAAATGGTGGAAGAGCCAAGGTTTAAAAAACAAAAACACCTTTTTATGTAAAAGAAGGCAGTATGGTGTAGTGGAGGGAATGCTAGGCTGAGAGCCAACAGATCTAAACTTGAATCCTAGCCCGACCATTTACTAGCTGAAGAACCTTAGCAAACTAAATTTATCTCTCCTCATCAGTAACATGCGGGGAGGGGGGAGTGATATTCAAAATGCTTTTTTTAAAAATGAGATATTTGCATTCTAGATTCATAAATGTTTTGAATTTGAACATTCCTTTGAAATCAGCCACTGTAAAATGTAATTCAAGTCTTCAAGATTTCTCTCTGTCATGAAGTTTAACTGGAGGCTTGCTGCTGGCTTCTAACAAATGCATTTTGCAGGAGCAGTTTTATTATTTTCTATTTTCATTTTTTTCTACAAGTAATTCCCTGTTGACTTTTTTATGGTCTCCAGGAGCAGGTTCCTTGGGTTTATTTAATTCATTTTGATTTATCTAATGGTGGAAGTGCATCCCTCTCCACCCCCCCAGCCCCCAGAATGGGCTTGGCTCTCCTGCCTCAAATTATTTTCCATTTCCGGGGTTGGATTGCGGTGTTCTTTATGGCTGCACCAAGATGTGTGAGCCTCACTGAAATGGCTACGGGCTCAGAGGAACACATTGCCTTTGTTCTGCTTATTTTTTTTCTTTAAAAACATTTATATATATAAATAATCACATATCTTACATAAATTCAGTATGTGTGATCATATCATACAAACTGATTTTTAAATGCAATATTTTGCTTTCGTTTAGCTTTTCCTTTCCCTTATGCTGCCCTCTCAGTCTACATTATTTCCTCACAGACACAAAGTTACCCGTATTAACAAGGTACATATTTTCATGTTATTCTTTATGTTCATGTATTCATAAATAGCTGACCACGTAACATACAAGCATACATAGTGTACAAATGAATAGGAATATAAATATACACAGAGCGATCTTGTCATTATTTTGCAAAAATTGGAATATAGACGTATTTTTAAGTCTAGTTTTTCCTTTCTTAATATCAAGTCTCTAGTAATTGAATAATATTTTATTCTGCAACGTGCTGTAATTTATTCTACCATTTCTCCCACGGATGAGCAATCATACTTTCTACTTGTTTTGTTTTGTTCCTCTGAAACAATTCTGTAATACACATCCTTGTATATATGCTCACATACTTGTGCTTCCATTTCTATGGAAAAGATCCCTAGAAAAAGCCTTTGTAGATCAAAATGATTATGCATTTTGAGTTAAGCAATGTCTTTGTTTTCAAAATTTCATCGAATGATTTTGATACAATGACATCAATTTCCTCCTTTCTGTTTCAATTCACAGCTATACCTTTTACATATAATTCATCAAGGGCATTATAATGTATCATCATTAATCACAGACCATTAGATTGAATCATATGAAACTGCCATTTGTGTAGGTAAAAATGGTTGACTATCGGCAGTTACATATGATTCAATCTATAGATCAGGAATGTGAAGGAAATACTTATTAAGGTTGACTATTTGCTTGATATTATGATAGCCATTTTATATGCTTTATTTCATTTAATGTACTATTTTATTTAATTATACCATTAGCAGATAGTATTAGCTTCATTTAAAAGAGGGAACATGCTTATAGATGTAAGGGATTTATCGTCTCACAATTATTCTTCAGTTGACATCCAAATGTATTCTCTTTGGCACTAAAATTCAAAAAGAATTTCAAAAGGACTCTATAGGGCCTTGAGTAGTGCTAAGAACTTTAAAAATGTTAGACAAACTCAGCACCTTGACCGGCCCTCGATTCAAAGAAATGCCCAGTGAATGGCTCAAATGGCAACTCCTTACAAGACGTTATATCATAGAGGGGGGAAAAGCGTACACAGAAATCAGGGCAAGAGAAATCCTAAGGTTTTTATGGTGGTTATACATTAAACTTGTGGGTTTAATTTGATTTAATTTTTACATAACTTTTAGATACGTGATAACCTAGTGCTGAGCACATAGTAGGCACATTGTGCTGATTAGTTTATTCATTTAAAGAAATAAGTCAGTTTATTGTAAAAATATTTGGAAAATATAGAAATATAAAGAAAGAAATTTTAAATAACCTATAATCCCACCACTCACACACTTTTTAAAAAATCACTCTTAGGAATTTGTAATCTCCCAACTTAGAACATATAAATCATTTCTATTAGTTGCCTACACCATTAAAATATTCTTATAAAAGTACAATGTTATGGTTGTAAATAATTACATAGATTTAATTAATTACCCATTTTTTTCCCTTAAACATCTAAATTATTTCTAAATTATTTTTTTTTAATTTTTTTTTTTTTTTTTTTTTTTTTGTGGTGCCGGGGATTGAACTCAGGCCCTTGTGCTTACAAGGCAAGCACTCTAATCACTGAGCTAAATCCCCAGCCCCTATTTCTAAATTATTGTTGTCATAAATAATACTATGAGAAACTTTCTTGGACATAGATCTTTGCCTACACCTCTGAAAATTTCCTTATGATAGATTTTTGAAATTGAAATGACTGGGTCAAAATCCATGAATAGGGGCTGGGGATTTAGCTCAGTAGTTAGAGTGCTTGCTAGCAAGTGCAAGGTCCTGAGTTCTATCCCCGGCACCTAAAAAAAAAAAAAAAAAAAAAAAACTATGAATAGTGTTAAGTCTCTTGATACACATTACCCATTTGCCCTTCAGAATATAGCACCAAGAAATGATCCTTTAACTATTACAGTTAGGCTGGGGTATAGCTCAGTGTTAAGAGCATATGCTTAGCATATGCAAGCCCTGGGTTCAATCCTTAGCACACCGAAGTAATAATAATCACTATAGTAAAATTAAATTATATTTGCATATGGATATGTTTAGTTTTCTGCAAATTTATTTTAAAACCAACATTTGAACATTTAAACCCAAAAAGTCATTAGCTATCGCCTTCATCTTGAATCTCTACTAAACTCCCTGTATCCACTCCAAGATGAAAATACTCATCCATCCTTTGAATCAGTGACTCTCAAGCTGGAATCCGAAAATGTATTGTACAGAGTACATGAACTCCCGGATAACATATGCAAATTTAGGGTGCATCTGCAAGAGTGTGGGCTTCTTTTCTAGAAATGATATTTATATATTTTTTCAAATTCTCAAAGGAGTTCATGCCTCAGAAAAATTCACAGAGTTTATCTTGGTGGATGTAAACAACAGAACCAAAATCTTAAGTGCTCCATAATTCCTGGGGGTGTGGGAGAAGGTAATATAGGCTAGGTTTCAAAGAATTTCTGCCTTTGAACTGCAGAAAAGTAAAATAAACTGTGAAAACTAAAATAAACAGAGCATATATGAGATAGTAATAAAATATGTGATTAAACAAAGTGGGCACTAATTGGTGATTTTGCTGGCAGATGAACTGAAACTTGGAAAGCAGGTGAGTGAAGTAGCTATGTTTTATGACCTTGTGGTCTTTACCAACACAGCACCATTCATTCTCCCACTTTTACAGAGAGCATCTTTCTCAAAGCAGTACTTCAAAGCTACGGGCCTTTTCCCCCTCATTTTAGCTCTAACTCAGACTAATTACAAAGCAATGAATATTTTATCATCTTTCTTATGATAACCTGAGGCTACTGAATTTTGGAGTTGGAGCCATTATTTAATCCCGTTTTTAAAACATACTATTAAAAATTACTTTCTTCATCCATAAAATGCGCATGAGTATTTGATAAAACTTCACAATATTAAACTATGAAGCATGATTTTTTTTTTTTCCTACAGAACCAACCACACTGGGACACAACTAAAAAGAATGAATCCCCGTGGTCACATTGATCAGGATTCCTTTCTCTCTTCCTTGTGGTTGCTTTTTAATTAGTTTGTACAAAAGCCTAAACTTGACCTGAAATTCCTTCTTCTCCCTTAATCTGAATAAAATCACTCCTCTTTCTAAAGCATAACGGTACCCTTGGGTGTTCTACAGAACCACAAATGTCCTTCAACAAATGTCAGGGCAATGTGTTATCATAGAGCATCTTCCTCCCCACACTGATGGGAACCTTCTGAGGATTAGGTCAGAGCGTCCCACACAGGGATATCTGTTCCTCTGTATGCCTTTAATCAGCAATCAGGATCTTGGATAAGGCACACAACATCCTACATAACAAAAGCCAAAAAAAAAAAAAAAAGAAAAGAAAAGAAAAAACACCAAGCATATGGAAATTTTTCCTCATGGAGTTCAGCAAATCAGATAGCTCAGAGGCATTCATCTTTCATAAAGTTTGATTCCCAGCCTTATCTGTCATGTGGCATGATGAGAATTTACGTGGGTAATGGCAACTCTAGACTCCTGACTCCTGCCAATTTTGATTCCATTTTATCAATTGTATTTGTCACCACCTAAGAACAGGTCCTTAGCTCTTTGCCTCCTCTGTTCTGCAATCCCCCCTTTCCCTGTGTTACAGTGTTTCTTCTTATAGCTCATTGTTAAATGATAAGGAAGGCTGAGAAAAAGTTACCTGACACATTATACTAAGGATATAAGGACCTTCTCTAAAGAGACACATTATAGGAAAATGCAGTGAATGTTTCTAATTAACTACCCAACAACATGCAATATCTCTTTACTCCTAGATGGCAAATCAATACATTGATGTGTTTCTGCTTCAATAATAGTTACAGTTTATTCATTGGTTTGCGTATCTTACAATGTTAAGTGCTTAATGTATCTTGTGTTCATTCACATTTTACAGAAACCTCTAGATAGGTGTTTGTGACAGTTAATTTTATCTGTCAACCTGACTGGGACTGTTCATGCCCAGATATCGGGTTAAACTTATTCTGAGTCTGTCTGCAAGTGTGTTTCTGGGTGAATTTAACATTTGAATTAACAGACCAAATAAAGAATCATCAATGTATCAATATGTCAGTGTAGGTAGGCTTCATCCAATTTGCTTCCAGAAAAAGAACTTCAGCTATAGGCTTTCCAGAATAAATGAATTTATTTGGGAATAGCAAAAAATTGCAGTTTTGGATATGGAAGCTATGATGAGCCATAGGCATAGCCAGGGAGTCAGGGGAAAGGGGACTCGTAGACAAAGAGAAGTCCCTATAAGTTGCTCAAAACCAAAGGATTCAAGGACCAGGGTTGCAAGTTTGTTACAGAAGATGGTGTCAGCTTATTGACTTGAGACAGCACTTGCTAGGCAAGTAGTCTTGTGTAAGCAGTTTATTTGGAATCCTCCAATCTTGAGGAATTCCTTGTGATGAGTCCTTTTATAGATATTTGTGCATGAAATCTTTTTCCCACCATCCTCTGACTCCATTTTGGTAGAATTCGACAGAGGCATACATAAAATGAAAGATATTGTACAGGGAATTTGCTACCTGACTGTTTTCAAGCTGTGACGCTGGTCTCCTGCTTCAGATTAACACTGACACCACCAGCTCTGCTGCAACTCAGGCCTGCAGACTGGAACTGGGACCATGTCACTGGCTCTCCCAGGCCTGCAGCTTGCAGACAGAAGATCATGGGATCTCAGTTACCATAATCATGTGAGCCAATTACTTAGGATAAATCTAGATGTGTGCATACATGCATGGATGGGTGCATGCATGCATGTGTGTGTGTGCACACGCATGTATGCATGTGTGTGTGTTCACATGGATGTGTATTCATCCCCTTTGGTTCTGTTTCTCCGGAGAACCCTGACAGTGTTATTTTCTATTTTTTGCAAATGAGAAAGCTAAGCCTTATGAGTGAAGGTGCAGGTCCAAGTTCAGACAGACAGTAGCTACTCTTTGACTTAAATCTTCACATTGGAGACCATGCTTTTAATAACTGCACTGTACTGCTAAATATCACCTGCTTTGAAGTGGTCTCTGTGAAGTGGTAATTTGCCCCTAAGTAGGAACAACCCATAAATTAAATTCTTTGAAAGGTTTTAGGTAGAATGTTATGTAGGAATATGTCAGTCAAGGTCCAATTAGAAAAGCAAAATGACTATTAATGGTGTAGAATAAGCAATTAATTATAGGAATTTGAACTTAAGTAATTGTAGGACCTGGTATGAAGTCTGTGGAAAGTTTGTTGCCTCTGCAATGGATGGCGGGCCTGAAGGGTCTACATATCAAAAAAGTTGACAGGTAAGGAAGGAAAGCTAGATGTGAAGCAGAAAGGAGAAGGAAAAATTGGAATCTGCATCTGTCCCTCAGCACTTCCAATTTTGATGACACAATTGATCTGAAGAAAATGCTGGTGCCCTTTGCTACATTGCTGTGCATGCAGCTGGCTTGGGAATTGGAGGAAGTGGGGAATGAGATTTGGCAGAGCGGGAGGAGCTGCAGAGCTGGTGGTGGCCCCACGCCAACAAGGTGAGGCAGCAGACTCCAGATGACATGTGCAGTCTATAGCAGAACACTGCGACAGACACAGACCTTGGTCTTTCACTTCTACTTTCCAAATCTCATGCAAAATTCTTTTGGGGGCTAACCTTCATCCAGAGCCACATAGGAAAAGGAATTAGGGGGATGGAATTCTAGAGTAGTTAAATTGACACAGTATAAATGACCAAAGGAACTATTGAAGGGATCACATGATGGGAAATCTCTGTGTGGCACACATCGGCACTGCCAGACTGCTTTTCTCTACTTAGAATGCCTTCCCTCCACTAGTGTTTTGCTAACAAGCTGTACCCCATGACTGAATGAATGAAACAGACAGTCCCGACTTACTGGAGCTTATAACAAGTCTAGACTGGTCTAAAGAATCAGCATACTAAATCTCCACATATGGGTAACTATTTGAAGCAAGTTTTTCATGAATGAAATCATTTTAATTACATGTTGGTATTAAAGACGTTGGGGATCACTGGTGCTGTTCACATTACAGAGAACTGCCCACTCTACATTCTGCAAAGGTGGTTGAAAAAGCATCCACGAACTGCAGCCAGCTATTTGATCAGAGGTAAGTCATATCCTAGAAGAAAATTTTCTCCCAATCCTGTTTTAAAAATATGTATGGAATTTGTTATAAGATCTATGTGCAGAAAAGTCTTATCTGATTCCAATCAGGAGTTCTTACAAGCTGTGGTGGTTATCTTGATTGTCAGCTTGACTGGATTAAGAGATGCCTGAGCTAGTAAAAGCACACTTTTGGGTGTATCTAAGTGGATCATGGAGACATGACCTTGGGGACTCTGTCTTGTCCCTGGCCACTTCCTCTCTGGAGCTCTTCTTCCCTTCCCTTCCCTTCCCTTCCCTTCCCTTCCCTTCTCTTGTGTTCTACTTCCCAAAGTAGACAGCTTTGTTTCACCATACTTTTCTGCCATAACATTTTTGCCTTAGAGTCAGCCAGCCATAGATGAGTTCGACAAATCAAATAGCTCAGAGGCACTCACATGAGCCAAGTAAAGGATTTCCTCCCTTAAGTTGTGTATATCAGGATAAAAAAGTTGTGTATATCAGGTATTTGTCCCACCAGTGGGGAAGTTGGCTAATATACAAGCTATTGAATGATTTTAAGCAATGAGAATGACACAGTCAGATTTGTGTCCTAAAAAGGCATACATGGTAAACACAGAATATAAGAGCTAGAACAGGCATAGGTAAGAATGGTAGGTAGGTGAGACTGGTAGGTAAGTGGGTTAGACTGGTGGTTGGTGAGATTCTGCTTGCTTCGACAAAAAAGCTGGTGGTAGAAATTGAGAGAAGTAGGTAGTCTCAGAGATACTCAAGAAAAACATTAATATGATCTGGTGATGAATTAGATGTGGGGAAGGAAGAAAGCTTTTGAAAGAATGATTTCAAGGTCCCTGGGTCTTATGAATACATTGATGGCAGTGTTTGTTACCGGGACACCAAACACAGAAGTTTTGTGAATAGATCATTAGGTCATCCACGGATACACTGAGACACTCCATTGCAGGAGATCTCGATGGATGTTTAACACATCCCTGGAAATGTTCAGATACTAAATTGGAGGAGCTCCCAGTGGAGCTCCAAATGGAGATATCAGTTGGGAAGTTGTATATTCCAGGCCTGGATCTGAGAGAAAAAAATATATGCTGAGCTATAAACTCAGAAGTCAAGCATGTACAAATGGTAATTAAATCAATGAAAATCAAGAAATTTTCTTTAAAATAGGATATAGGGCAATGATAGAATATAGTGTGGTAGACACTTTTTATACCTCCTTTTTATGTTGAGGAAAATTATACCCCTGGGAAGCTCATGGGGTGGTCCTTTCCCCTACCAACCCATAGAAGGTAGAGAAGAGATTATGAGACCTGATTCATCCTGAGTATTCAGTCTGTTACTCCTATCAGGACCTGAGTTCTTTATAGATTGACACAAAATGTAGGGATTCTTGAGAAATTACCTGTCATAGCGATAATGGCAGTGGCAAAAGTCTAACCATCAGGGTGGGCAAGATTCACCAGGAACAATGTTCTAAGGAGCATGTTCCCAATGAGTGTGACCTTGGGCTCTCAGCTACTGGATCCTCCACATTTTAAAAGCAGCTTCTTTCATCTTCCCATGAGGCTATGAGTTTAGTGATACCTTATAAAATTATTTATCTTGCTTAAATTAGCTAGTGTTGGGGTTTACTGTTTTCAGATAGCAACCTTCTTTATATAATATGTATTACACATAGATGAAGTGCATACTCTGTTATAGAAATAAACACTATATATTGTAATAATAAGTTTATACATCTGCCTCCCAATTCAGACTAGAGTTTTTAAAATTATAGTTCATGACTCAATTAGTAGATGGCAGAATCAATTTAGTGGGTTATACCTAGCATGTTCTAATGAAATAGAATAGCATACCAAAGAAAGTAAAAAGAAAAGAGTATATCAGAATAGAAAAAAATCAGAGACTAAATATTGTTATCTGCAATGCTTGTCTTGGTTACAGATACTGAATGTTTGCACTAGTAGTAACGTAAAATTAATTAACAGGAACCAAAGAGCCCTCAATTCCTGTAATGATATAAAAAGACTCTCACGCCTACCCTAGCAATGAGAAAAATGCTGGATAATCTACAAATGAATGGCAAAGGGAAAAAGCCCCTCTAAAGAGACATGAACTGACTGGGTTTGTGCAGAG